>SSNS01000062.1:1240301-1308466 GCA_006937985.1 Aphyosemion australe
GGGGACCACAAGCAGGCACTGATCAGAGGAGCGCAGAGAGCGTGTTGGCACATGTCTCCTCAGAAGTGCGGACAAATAAGAAGGGAGACCTCCCTGAAAGAAGCGGAAAACAAACACCAAGAGTTTAAAACGTGCCCGATAAAAGACCGGAAGCCAATGTAGGGAGGCCAGAACTGGACTGATATGGTCCCATTTCCTGGCCCCGGTCAGAAACCTGGCGGCGCTGTTCTGAACAATCTGGAGCCGACTAAACGATGACTGACTGAGCCCAGCATAAAGGGAGTTACAATAATCCAGCCTAGAGGTTACAAAAGCATGGAGTACCTGCTCCAGGTGGACTCTCGACAGCATAGGTTTAATTTTAGAAAGGCGTCGCAGATTAAAAAAACATGTTCGAATCACAGAGTTGATGTAAGCGTCAAACTTAAGGCCAGAGTCAATTCTCACCCCCAAGCTAGTGACCACTTGCTTCAAAAAGGGGGAGAGAGGGCCCAGATCAACTTTGGAACTCATAGCCTGCCTGCTGTTTGGGCCGAAAATAATCAGCTCTGTTTTACCCTCATTAAGATGTAGGAAGTTTGCCGCTAGCCAAGACTTAACCTCGTTAAAATGGCAGTTTTCGAGGGCGCCGCCATATTGAAATTCCCACTTCTCCGACTATGCTAACCAGAACGCTGTTAACTCGGGTGTGACGTCATTCCTAGTTCCGAGTTCCAACTTCCGAGGTAACTTGAACGCAGCATTAGACAGAACTCTTGTCTTTAGGTCAAAGCCAGTCTATATATTTACATATAAATAGGATGGCTTGCAAGGCTACCCAGGCCCATCTACACTCTAAGAAATCAAATGTTGAATTTACTTAACAAAGTTATGTCAACTGGTTCCACTAAACGTGGTTGCTTAAATGTATAGAGTACATATACATCGGAGTGAAATACATTGTTGTACATTATTATTTACAACCTATATTACTCTTTACATATAAAGAGCAGATTCACTGAGAAACCATGTTTACTTATTATTTCTTAAAATGATCGGTCACTCTGAGTTCAACATGCAGGCTGAATGTGAAAATAGTCTTCTACCCCTATTTCCTGCAATAGCTTCCAATAAAACTTAGAAAAATGCTTGATTCAGAAAATCCTGACAGATCTACATCACACTGTCACTAACCAGCTCCGGTAGCCTAGTGGTAGAGTGTCCGTCCCGGGACTGGGAGATCGGGGTTTGAATCCCGGTCGAGTCATACCAAAAACTTTGGAAAAAATGGGACCCAATGCCTCCTCGCTTGACACTCAGCATTAAGGAGTTGGATTGGGGGGTTAAACCACCAAATAGTTCCCGAGCGCGGCCACAGCTGCAGCTCACCGCTCCCCACGGGGATGGGTCAAATACGGAGATGTAATTTCACCAGTGTGTGACGGTGACTTGGGACTTTAACATTTAAGGACTCACCCGTTTGGCTCGCAACGGGGAAACCTGTTGTTGGTTTAGCGTCCAGGAAACATCAGAGAACGACTCAAATAGTAGAAGCTAACTGTTAGCATTAGCAACTCCACCACATAACAAAACTCCTCCAGGCTTGTGTTATTTGTGGAGATACAACATCAACGTTGCAAAATGGAATCAGTGGTAGTCGTGTTGCTGTTAACCAATCAGAGGCGAGATGTCCGAATATCAGGAAATGAGACTCCAAATCCTGTCGTCTGCTGCCTCTTTCTGCTCCAGCTGACTTCTACATCCTCAAACAGGAACATCTGAGCTTATTTCCCCCCAGAGAACAACTTACAAGGCATTCATTCCTACTAGAGATCACTGCAAATATATTAAAAATATGAGTGAACTTGATCTTTACACAACTAAAATTAGTGGAACCAGTTGACTTTGTTTAATAAATTCAACATTTCCTGTCTTTGAGTGTATTTTTAAATAAAAAGAGGCAAAAATACACTCACAAGCCTCCGTCTTGTTTACCACAGCATTTGGTCAAATGTCATTATCCATGTTTGTTTTCCCACCTACACACGCTGTTGTTTTTTTTCCTCTTTACCCTGCTACCGCGCATACACTCACAGTCTATTTAGATTTCAAACCAGCGCTACATCTTTTGGGTTTGTGTAGGAGGAAAAGGTAAAAGAGAAGAGCGTGAGGGCACAGGCTGCACTTGATGTTTGATACTCGCTGGATATTGTTGCCCCGAGCTGTCACTTCTCCCATCAAGCCAGGAGTCGGCGTGGAACTGCAGCACATTTTCTCTGGTCCCTTTGTTTTCTCTGCTGCTTGGCTTTTGCTATCTGGCCCAGTTAAAGTTTATAAATAAAATAGAAAAAGTAAAGTAAAATTCATGCAATATACAAATTGGGTGTTTTATCTTGACACAAAAAAAATCGATATTACACTTGCTATTTTTGGATTATATAAGAAGAGAGACGAGTGAGAATGAGAGGTAGCTTTAAACGAAGGAAAAACTTTTATTCTTGAGGGTTTTTTATTTTTTTCCTTCACTTGACAGGATGACTTGTGAGGGATAAAGCTGTCTAATACACACTGGACGGCCTCCACTTTACTGCCTTAGGAAACAATCCCTGTTCAAACAAGCCTTTGAGCTGTCTGGGGGGCCGCTCTCTCTGTCTCACCATTTCACGACTCAGCATTCAAAAGATAAGGACGCACACGCAGACAGACTTTGTTTTCTGAGCTAACGGCGTCCTTATTTGTTAAAATGACTTAATTCTTTTGTCAGAAGAAACACAAACAGCTCTCTGGGGGACCGCTCATCACAACTTCCAGGTTTTTGCAAAAGAGAGAAATGAAATGGGGTTTCATTGTTGTTGAAACACTGTTTTTTTAAATATATAATTAAGTACTGAAGTATTGACTGAGTTCTGCTTTCTAAAATCAGACAACTCTTGAAGGTTTTTATTTATAAAAAAAAAAATGACAATTTAAAAACTTCTAATCTGAAAACAAGCATTTGACAATTTTTTTAACCTCTGGACTTGAGTTTCACCTGTTTTCCTTTGTCATAATTTTATCAATCAACAAAAATGTCAAATTAGATATTAAATCAAGCACAGACGTGATCTAGGCTGTCTAAAAGCACATGCTAGTGTTTGGCTTTAAGTGTGAATGAGCAGAGACAAGCAGCAGCTCGTGAGACGGCAAATTCACTATCAGTGATGTTGAAGGGGAGGTCGGGAAAGGTGGGAGGTCAGGCCTCCCTGCAGCTGGATGTCAGACTAATGGCTCGTGGCTTTTTGATCTCGTGTTTCACCTCTGGCTTCACAAACGATTCAAGGCAGACTTCAGGTGTCTGCTGACAGACTGGGTAAGGTAGATTGGAACAACAACAAAGAAAAGTCAAATACGGGCTCTGGTCTTATTGATTCAACACTAACAGTTTTGTCAACTAATAGTGAGATGTCATCTGCCAAGAAACGTAAAGAGGCATAAAAAATAAAAGTATTCCATGAAAAAGAGTAAATGAGATGAATTACTTTTGCTAATTATCTGTTTTTGTCTTTTCTCTGCAGCTCCAGTGTTTTACTTTGCAGAGGTCGAGTATCACGTGGATGAGAGCGATGGGTATGTGCACGTCAAAGTCTGGAGGACAGGAACTGATCTGTCCAAGACCGGGACAGTGACGGTTCGGTCCCGAAAGGCAGAGCGTTCCTCTGCTGAGGGTAGGCTTCCTAGCAGCTAAAGCTCGGTTCACATGGCAGGATTTTTAAATTGCCGGACATCTTTTAAAAGATGAGAGGCCACATATGTGGTGATAAAAAATCACCAATATACCAGTGTTGGTTTTTGTGTGGTGCAGAAACTCGGCAAATACCACAAACTAACCACATTTACTCACGGACAGGGGCGGAAATCTCTGAAAATTTTTTAGGGGGACAACTTTATGAAAGGGGGGACGTGCCCCCACTGTCCCCCCCCTGGATATCCACCTATATTCACGAACATTCCACGGTCAGACGGGAAATCTCACGAGATAAAACGTGACTTCAAAATAAACAAACATGGTGGAGGAGGAGCATGCTGTGCTCCTCTGCCTCCTTGCTTTCTGATTGGTTAGATGTCACATTCAATAGGCAGCATGTTATTTTGGCCACGAAAATCTGACCAAGACAATCCAACATGTTTGAAAACCTGGATTTATGATAAAGTCGACTGCACACTGGAAGCATCAGCGGCGCGGAACGGCAGCGGAACGTCGCTGCTTCAAATGGAATTCATTATAGTCTATGGGGGTGACACAAACCAGCAGCGAAGCGGCAATTTTCAGACGCATCCCAGAAGCGGCACGCCTCACCACTAAAGATAGGATCGAGTTCTATTTTTGCCACGTGCCGCATCTGGGATGTGTCAATTTCCGCAGTTAACATAGGGTTAGACAGGAAATCACACTCGGTTTCAGTGTAAAATGCCCGGTAATTTTCAAAATAAAAGTCTATTGCAGCGATACGATTTCATATCTATGTAGATTACGTCTATACGTTTGACCTCACGGCTTATTTACTTACCGCATCGTTCGAGAAGTGTAGCGGTGTGTTTTTCATGGCTTTAATCCTGGCAGTGGAGAGAAACAACATTATATATCACATCAAACAGCGATGTCAAACGTGATTTCCTTCTTTTTGGTTTAATGGCGGATGGCATAAACAAACCGTGACCTTTGAAGTCTCGAGGGAACTTGTGATCTCGCGAGTCCAGCGAGGAGCGCGGCAGTGAAGCTGCTTCGCGGCTGAGATTCACACCGGTGTGCACCGGCAAGCAGCGAAAATCGCGAGTAAACCGTTCCGCTGCAGTTCCGCGACGCTGATGCTTCCAGTGTGCAGTCGGGGTAAGAGTGATCTCGACGTGCTTCCGATCGGCCCATACTACTCATAACACACCACAAATGGTAGGATTATCTGATAAGAGTATCTTTAGAACCATTACGGTAATTCTTAAAATTGTCGGGAGTGGGGGAGCTGTTCAAAAATTGGCATGAATATCCTGCCATGTGAACCAGGCTTAAATGTGGACTTTGGATATTTTAAAAGGAAAACTTTTACTAATAAACGTCTCTTTTTTTTCTCCCAGCCGGTATTGACTATGTAGGCATCAGTCAGAACTTGGACTTTGCTCCAGGAGTCAGCATGCAGACATTTAAGGTCACCATTTTGGATGACTTGGGTCAACCCGAACTGGAAGGGACCGAGAGCTTTGAGCTAGTCCTGCGAATGCCAGTGAACGGCATCGTGGGAGAACCTGGAAGGGCTACGGTTTTCATCAATGATTCTGTGTCTGACTGTAAGTGATCCAATTTTGCTCGAGGTAGAATTTTAATTCCAGATCATTTTATTGCATCTTGTGTGATGCAAACAGCATATGAGTAATATTCTGCCCAATTTATTCTCCTGTAAAATCTCAGATTAATACTGATCAGTTGCACAGGCACCAGAGCTATGTCACTATTTTTAAACGTGTCTCTGCAGACATGTTAAATATGCTAATATAAAGGAAAAACAGGGAGACGGGGGAGTCGGAGGTTTGCACAAATTACAAGGTCACAGTTCTTGTCCCTGTTCTTCTAAAAATGTCACTAAAGGTTGCCAAATGATATAAAATTTCAGGTCAGGCCTCTGAAGAGAGCATCTTGTGTTCTCTGGGTTGTGGTATTGGCACTGAAGTGTTGAAAAGTGTGTCACAAGTTATGTGATGCAGCACAAAATGAAGTAGGGATAGATTCAGAGGCATCTTTGATGTAAACGCTCAATCATATATGGATTTGTCGGCTCCGGGGTGACGATTAAAATCACCTGAGTGGTGTTCGCAGTGTTAGAAGCCTCACATTGTTTCCTAGTTGCCAAATGTCCCAACAGTGCCTGGATGAATTGCTATGACATTTGGTAAAGATGATCATTTGCCCAGAGCGTTTCATGATCCACTAATCTTTTTATTTGTTGCCTCCAGCTCCTCACACATCCTCTGAAATATGTCAGCATCTCCAGTGTGGATCAGCACAACACGGTTTCATCACTCATTTTTAGAACAAATGTGGCAGCTTTAGTGATTTCTAACCATTTAACTTGAAATATGATGCCACTATCAGATTACTCTCAGTTACCCTTATCCAGCCTTGCCAGTATGTTCTATTTAACCCTAAAATGATGGACCATAAGCGTTGGTATTGTACGTAAGTCAGCCTAGAGTACTTTCGTTCACAAAGTACAGCCTGTTTTTGACATTTTAAGGCTGTAAATTCTCATGTATAGCTCTTCTTGCTGTTTATTTCTGTCCAGTATGACTCACAAAGCTTCATGGTGAGTCACAGCTGCAGGTGGAAATGGGAAACAAGAGTGTGTGTCCTTTTGGACTTTTGTCCAGATATATTTTTACATGTATTCCCTGATAATATATGTACTACTTTGAATTTTTAATGCTTACTTTTAGGAATTACTTGCCTAAAACAAGCTGTTTCCAAAAGCCCCATGTTTGTGATGTCACAAATGGGGTAATTAGCATAGAACAATCTCTCATGCATGTGCAACAGAAAGCTGCTACTGGAGGAGCAGCAGCTCCTCCAGTAGCAACCCCTACTTCGAACGAAGCTTCCTTAGCTTATAGCAGCCTGAGCGGGGGATGGGTGGGCGTGGCCAGTTCTAGCTTCTTTTCTTAAAGTGACAGAACCCTGAAGTGGCTCATTCTGGAAGGTACTGAAAATGTCAAGAATAAAACTCCTGAAATTCCTTCATGTGAGAGGGATTTAGTGAATAGAACATCATGAACATGTTTTGTATAGAATATCGAATCATTATAACTTAAGAAAATAATTCATAATATGTTTGATTATAAAATCCTTGGTAATTACATCTGCAGTCAAGCACTTGTGATAACTGGCAATGAGTCTCTCACGTGACTATTGAGGGATTTTGTCCTAATTTTCTAAGAAGAGTAGCATAAATTGTCTGTTTAAGGTCAAAGGTCAGACATTGTCCTTCAAGATTTTCCCTTAGAGAGCAGAATTCATGGTTCCAATAATTTTAGCGAGTCTTCCAAGTCCCGAAGCACTTTTCGAGGGTTTTACTTTTAATTGTCAGTCCAAATAATATTTTCCAAAGAGAAAAAGCCTTTTTTGGCAAATATAAGCCAGGCATGTGTGTTTGTTTTGGTCAGATGAGGCTGTGGTCTTGGGTTAGGGTTAGGGTTAGGGTTAGTCTTCTATGGAGGCCATTTTTGTTGTTTTGTTTTTTTTACGTGATGTTTTTTGAGATTTTTTTGCCTTCCTCATGTTGTCAGACATAAGTAATCTTCTAACTGACAGTAATCAGCTCTGGGTTTGGCTAGTGAAACTGATCTCAGCTTTCCAAATATTGAGGTTCATCACAAATAAATCATGATTTACCTTTCACGTAGGGCCAGGGTGGTTTGGATAGATTTTATCGCTTGATAAATATCTTGATTTTGTGTTTAAGTAATCTTTGATACTGAAGTTAACCCTTTGACCAACAGTGCCAAAGGTCCAGTTCCGTGCAGCGGTTTACGCGGGAGAGGAGAGTGACGGTCGGATCACAGCAACGGTGTACCGCACGGGTGACATCAGACACAAATCCTCTGTCCGCTGTTACACCCGTCAGGGCTCTGCACAAGTAGCCACTGACTTTGATGAGAGACCCAACACAGATGCATCAATCATCCATTTCTTACCAGGTATCATAGTAATACTACATAAATAATACATACTAATAAATAAACTCCTATTTTTTATTGATCAAACTATGGTTTTCTCTTATTTTCACAATATATTTTATGTGCAAGTATCTTCTTGAAAATGGGGTTATTGATACATTTATCTAGATTGATAAAGATTTAGACTGTAGAATGGTTTTATTCTTTCTTTTACGTGTTTTTATCATGGGTGTCATGAATGGTGTTGCTGTGCGCTTTAGGTGAGTTGGAGAAGCCGTGTGTTCTGTCACTGGTTGATGACACGCTGTACGAGGATGGAGAGGAGCTGCGGCTGGTTTTAGGGAACCCAAAGAGCGACTCGCAGTTTGGCGCGTCAGTGGGAGCTCTGAACGAGGCTCTGGTGAAAATCAAGGACACGGCTGACAGTAAGTGAGACGAAGAGAGCAGAGCAGAGCGGTGGAGGAAAATCAGGACTGGAATAACAGTAGATTTAAAAAAACAAGTCCCTTACTGTTTCAATTGCTCAGGAAAAAAATCCTAACACAAGTAAATCGAACACAAAACTTTAAATGATGATTTTAAAGGAGAAAATGAAACCATCTGCCTTTTATTCTAACTTTCTTCTTATCTTTCTGTGTTAGAACCCATCATTCGTTTCTCTGAAACAAAGTTCAGCATCAGTGAACCAAAGGAAGCTGGCGCCGTGGCAACTGCGAGGGTCCCAGTGGTCCGAGTGGGTGACACGTCAAAAGTGTCAGTGGTTCGAGTTCACACTAAAGACGGGTCAGCTGTCTCAGGAGAGGACTACTACCCTGTGTCTCAAGGTAACTATTGTACACATTTGTTCCTCAAAGTCTCCACATGGGACAATAAAACAAAACTATAACAGTGGAGAATTAAATATGCAGCAATCAAGTAAAATAAATGTTTACTTCCATCTGTCGTTCTCCACTTGTTTTGTTCACATTTGTACTAAAACATGCAAGTAACTAAAAGAAATGATTAAAGGTGCAATATGTAAGAATGACATCCTGTGGTCAAATCTGGTTACTGCAGTCTATTTTTCTAAGCAAAAAGTTACTTTCTTTCTACTGTTCTGTGAGTTTCATGGATGTTGCTGTTAAGGATCAGCTCCAAAAGATTCTAGATGACAGGCAAAGATGCGTCATACACAGTAAGATAAATTAAGTAAATAGATACATTCATATCTGGTGTTAGCACTCTTGGGTGTTTTACATTAGGGAGCACTTCCTACACTTATTACGGTAATATTTCTCCGACATTAGAGGAAGCGTGGTTGTTTTACATTTTGCTTTTAGCTTGCTGTTATAGTTTTGAACGACTCATTACGGGTGATGGTGGCAGAGGAGTTAAGTGGCCGCCTTGCATTCGGAAGGTCGCAGGTTCGCGACCCGCTCAGTCTGTCGCTGTCGTTGTGTCCTTGGGCAAGACACCTTGCCTGCTGGTGGTGGTCGGAGGGAGCAGTGGCGCCAGTGTACGGCAGGCCCCGCCTCCATCAGTGCACCCCAGGGCAGCTGTAGCTACATTGTAGCTCATCCCCACCAGTGTGTGAATGTGTGGCTTCTTAGGGGTACAAGAAATAACTTCTAGGTCGCTCCTGTTTACTAGCTTCGGTTCTTTAAACAACTCTGGAGCATTTTGCCTGCCGGTGTCAAATTACAAATGTCAGCGCTGTAGCGTTAGCTCACCGGAGACACAGCAACTTCACAAACTCACTGTTTGTAAACAGAAACTAGGTCCTTATTTTTATTTTTATTTTTATTTTTTTTGAAAGAAGAAAAACTGACAACCACCCAGCCGACTCAGAATGAAATCTGTTTGTATGTATCCTTCCAACACGATTGAGACATTGTTTTGTGATTATTTTACTGTAGAATTCTTACATATTGCTCCTTTAAATAAAACCAGTTTTCCCTCTAAGAGCAAAAATCTAGTCAGTCTAAAATATTTGTTAGCAAAAAATATAAAAACTGCATATCTTAAACACTGAAAGGAGAAATGAACTCCACCCAGACATCCTTATTCCTGCAGATTTCTATTATACGTCTGCAGGAGCTAATAAGTGATTTTTTTACCACCCTAAAACAAGAATCCTTATATAACCATGAAAGTAATGAGACAGACCACAAGGATGTATTTTGGCAAGGTCTGTTAATTTCTTATTTCATCCCAAATTGGAAAAGAAATTTCTGCTGAACTCCATCAGAAAGTCATGTATTTTTAATAGAGCTTCAGCAGTCTTCACACTTTGGGGTGAAGTTACTTTTCAAGCCTTTAGAGCGGTAGACCTTTCTCAGCAGGATCCAGACTTAAAATGTTTATTTGACTTCAGTCTTGTTGAGTGAAAAATCTGGACACAACATTCAGCTTTTCACTCATTTTTACATCATAACTTGGGGAATTTGTTATTTGTCACAATATTTTTGCTCAATGTCAAGTTTTTAGTTTAAAAAGGCCACATTGATATTCAGATTTCTTCTTATATATTTTTTTAAATATTAAAATTTTAATCAATGAATTTATGTTTATATTTTAAATATTTATATGTACTTTATTTTAAATCTGTATAATTTTTTTAAGCTAGAAGTGGCTGCTAATTTCTTTGCCTTACTTTAAATTTGGCTCCTCATAATAATCTACCCTGATTTTGAATGACCCCAAATCTCGAATTCCTTAGCTGCATTTGACTTTTTTTGGTTGTGCCCAGAAATCGAGTTTAAAGAGGGGGACAGACTGCACATCGTGGAGGTGGAGGTGCTATTTGATGGAGTTCGAGAAATGAGGGAAGCTTTTACGCTCCATCTTAAGCCTGATGAAAACATGGTGGCTGAAACTCAGGTCAGATACGTGTTTACGCTTTCACCATCTCAATGGCCGTGTTTCCACTGTAGGAGCTCCGGGAAATTTTTGGGAGGAATAAAAGTGTCCGGGGAATACTTTGGCTCGGACATATCAGCCGTTGTGTCTCCATACATAATCGGCCCTTTCACGACTTTACTAAAACGTCAGCATATTGCCACTGCTTCAACAGTGAGTGACGTCAATGATCAGCACCAAAAGGCGTCCACGGACATTAGTAACATTAAAAGTAGGGCTGGGCGATATGGCTTAAAATCAGTATCACAGTATATTGAGGAGATCACCTCAATAACGATAAATGGACGATAACTACATGGATGTGCAAAAACAAAAGTGTCCACTAGATGGGGCTGTCACAGGTATTACGTTGAGTCACGTTGTCATGTGACTTGAGGTGGTACAGCTTCTTAAAGGGACATGAACGTTGCCAACCTACACACATCTTTTCATTTTTTTCATACCAAAGTTATTGACATGCGATAAACGATATCGATATGGGTTAGAGATTTTGATAACGATAAATTTTCAATTTATTGCCCCGCCCTAATTAAAAGCTTTATTCTGTCAAAGTGCGCTGTAATTTAATCCCTTCAGGGGATGGGGATGTAAAAATTGGCGTTCAGAAGAAATGTCATTTTTTTTACGATGCTACGTGAGACCACAAAGCGCCGTGAATTACAGCGTTGTGGGGCGATTACCACCACATTTTCTGGTGTTGGGAGTTTAGAAACGGGGATTTTAAAGCAGCGTCAAACCCGCTAAGTTTCTTTTCTTTCCATTCTGCTTCGGTTCTGCCCGGTTGTTTTGGCAACTTTTGCTGATATTATTTCCTACTGAGTTGCAACCAATCAGCACGAGTTAACAACGAGCCTCGCTCTGCGACTCTACCAGGCCTTTTTCGAGTACATGTCCCAATTCTGGTACTCCATTGGTTACCAAAATGGCCGGGAAAATGGTCTTTTCTAGCCGGTCCGGTGAAATAGACGAGCATGCTGCTAAAGTGCCGAACATTCCGACAGTGGAAACAAGCCTAATGGTTACATTTTTATGAACAGTGATTACAAATGTTAGCGTGTTTTACTTTCACCCATGTGTTTCCAGTTCAGCTGCACTGCAAAAAACATTTTTTTAGTAATAAATTATTGAAGAAAAGAAAAGAAAAGAGCCCACACACGAAGATGTTTAAATGATGGCTATAATGCATAAAAACTCTTTCTGAAACAGGTGACTAAAGTTATCGTCTACATCGAGGAGTCCAATAGCATGGCTGACGTCACCTTCCCCTCCCTGCCTCATGTTGTGTCGTTGCTCCATTATGATGATGTTGCCAGGACGCCTGACAACCTCCGCCTACCAGCCGGCTACCCAGTCATCTGTGTCACAGTGAGTCCAACAGAATTCACGAAGAACATGATGGAGATCTCTTTGGACAATTATTCAGCCGTTCACCCGCCAAAAAATGTGAAAAAGTTAACAAAAAAATGTCAAATTTGAGGATTTTGTCCTATAATGACAGCAGCAGAACCAAGATGCTTTTTCCCCTTTTATTCTGAGTTAAGCTCTCCTGCAGTCCAGTCAGTCATTAAGAGGCACATCACACAGTTTAGCAGGCCTCAGCTTCCACAGGTTCTCTTAAAAGCAGGCTCAGTGAGACACTTAAATGGATTCTTGTGATGTGCTAAGTCATTTGATCCTCAGGTGGCTGCTGTTTGGGACTGTTTATTTTGCTGCAGTGTGGTCAGCTGCGTAGGAGGATCTCTGAGGAAAACAGTCATGTCCCAAAAATAAAAATAAACTGGTTTTGTGCTGCAGGAGGTCTTTAAAGCTCACCCATCTCCATCCATTATCTCCACATGCTAATTATCACGAAGCTAATTGTGAACACTCGATTATGAGAACATGACATTCCAAAACATCTGGGTTTCATTGGCAGCAGTCACGTATGCAGTGGAATCTAATCTTCCATCTCCATCTGTCCTTCAGCATCTGCTGTATCTCTCTGCTGTCCCCGCTTGCCCACCCACCCCTGCTGTGTTCCCTATCCGTCCTCCAGGCTTGCAACACGAAATACCCAGACTACGACAAGACAGGCTCTATCTGTGTCAGCGAGCACATCAACAACACCTTGACCCGCTACCGCTGGCTCGTCAGTGCCCCGGCTGGCCCCGATGGCGTCACCAGTCCCATGAGGGAAGTGGACTTTGACACGTTCTTTACTTCCTCCAAGATGATCACGCTGGATTCAGTCTACTTCCAGGCAGGCTCCAGGGTCCAGTGTGCTGCTAGGGCTGTTAATTCCAATGGGGACGAGGGCTTAGAGCTCAGCAGCCCCATTGTCACCATCAGCCGGGAGGAAGGTAAGAACAAAACGATGAAGGAATCCCGCTCTTTTTTTTTTACCTCAAAAAGATAAAGAACGATTCAAACCTGTGAGAAAGATCAGGTTTCTGAATAAATGGAACCTGCAAGAAGCCATAAAACACATTTTTTGTTGATTTTAAAGAATTTTTATTTGGTTTTTGACCTTTTTCTAACTTCTAAACAATGTTCCATGGAATGGATGAACCTTCTGGGATTCTTACACAGTATTAGTTAATTAAAGGGACACTTTGCAACATTTTGGTATTTTTAAATAATTTTCTTGAGCCAGTACGTGCTAAAATTACCCTTTACAGGGTTAAAGGAGCTAGAGGCAGGAAAAAAGAAACGATGCTCACGAGCGAAGCGCCCGGCTCTGCGAGTAACTGCAGCCCAGCACGGGAGCGTGCACAGACGGCTATGTTACACAAACACAAAAATACCATTACCTGACCCTCTTCACACGCTCTCACGCCACACCTCCAATATCTCACGCTGAAAAGGCAACTCCCCGCCGCTCTCACGGACAATATTGCGGCGAAGCAATCCACGCTGCAGCCCTGATCACAGCTAATGCTACTACTGTAGCATGATCACAGCTAATGCTACTACTGTAGCATGATCACAGCTAATGCTACTACTGTAGCATGATCACAGCTAATGCTACTACGCTAGCTGCTCTCTGAGTCATCGGTGAGGTCAGATCATTGCCATCATCTCTAAACACAACCTATAATGTTTCTTACCTGCTCACTAGGAAATGAGCCATGGCAGCATCCTTTTTGAGTCCCAGATATAGTTGAAGCAGCCTCCATTCGTCAATCACGTATCCGATATAGATTCGGGTCCCTGCCTGTCTTTTACCATATTTGGTTTTGACTCACGAGATGCCGCTGAATAAACTTCCTTTGTGCCACGCTTGGTCGTTTGCTGGTTGCAGTAGAATCCATTCCACAGTTCTTCTTTTAGCGCCACCTACCGATCTGCAGTGTCGAACACATTTTCTTTCTGTTTGAAGCTGTCATGAACGCGCAAGCAGTGTCAATTGACGCCACATCCGTAGGGCAGCGTGGGAAATTCGTGACCGAACTGCAGCGCATTTTGCAGCAAACAGCCTGTTCAAGAAAATGGAACGATACATGGGTGGCCTCATTCTTTTTGGTTTATAACGCTTCATCACCCATTAGCTTTGAAAAAATGAACATACATGTTTAATTTTTTACAGATTTTTTAAAGATCCTGCCCCATGTTCCTTTAATGAAAGGCCACCCAGCCCCTGTCGCCCCCTGTGGCCAGAATATTCCACTTTCAACTTCACAAGTAGAAAAAATTCAGCTTGACATACCTGGTGCTGCAGTCTGCTTCCAGCATGTTTCCTGCATGTTTTAGATCGTGAACACAGCTGATGTGTTTGATTTAGTGATGAACCGCTCCTGTAGACACTAATGAAGGCTGAGGAGACATTTCAGCAGTTAGATTAAGGTGTTAAAAAGACAAACGTGCAGCGAGGAGATATAAGTTTTACTTTCGCTTTCACCAACGAACACTAGGGGGTGCTAAAAACAAGCCAAAACTGACTAGTGTCTCTTTAAAGCAAGCGGTATTGTTTATCAAGAGTAAAATCACTCGATACAGATTAATGGACATTGCATTAATCGATACAGCTAGTCAACTGTGCAGTTTGACATATTAAAATTGATGCTACAAGTTTGTTTCATTTGCACAAAGAACGCTTCTAGAAAATATCAAAACATTTTCATAAACAGTTGAAGATAAGTATCAAAATACAATAACAGGTTGGTGATTACCAGTGAATCTGACTCACTGGCTTCTCTCATAGGTACGCCTTACTAGTCCCAGGTTTGACCACCCAGAACTTTTTTAATTCTTCAGGTTGATGACAGCATCACACAGTTACATCCATGATCTGTGTTATTAGTGGAGATAAAACATCAACGTTGCAGAGCAGAGTCAGTGGTAGAGTCACTTTGCTGTTAGCCAATCAGAGGCAACTCCAAATCCTTCCATCTGAAGCTACTTTCTCCTCCGACTGACTTCTACGTCCTCACACAGGTGACCACTGCAAATGTATTACAAATATGAGTAAAGCTGCCCTTTAATCAAATGTCAGACCACTGGCCCATATCATGATACCACCATGTCTCTGCTTCCCTGATGTATCTTTTTTTATTGTTTTGTTTTGTCTTTTCACAGATTTTCATTTCAGTGGTTAAAAATATAACAGTGTGTCTTATTGTCATCTAATTAATTCAAAGACACCTGAGTCTAATTTTAAAAAACTGCTAAACCTCACACATTTCGCCACTCACAGATGTGTAATGGTTTCTGCAGTTCTTCAAATTAGCAAACAATCTTTCCATTTTCATTTTTAGTGGCTTTATTTTTGTTCACTTTATAGTTTTTGTGAAAATCACGTCTTGGATTTTATGTGTTTGTTTTTGAAGGATTATTGCGCTTTAAGTGAAATTTATTCAAAAACGGAGAACGTTTTAATGGGTTCGCAAAATTTCCAGCACCTCCATAGCTGAAGGGTCGATTCCATTTTATGTACTATTTAATATTCAAATATGCATCGTGTTTTATAGGATTAAGCAAATGGCACACACACACACCACTCTCGTTTCTTACACAAGCTGCAGTAAATCATAATTCAGTGCTGCTACAAGCTGTTTCCTGAGAATGGGCCAGAGCTACCCTTCATTTCTCTAAATGGAAAAATAAAACTTGCTTTTTTTTTGCTGTTGCTATGCAATCACTTATGCTGCACTCATTCCACCTACACATCCTGAAAGCAACAGGTTCAGACTTGCTCTCAATGGGTGGTCACAAGGTATTCCTACAAATATGGAAACTGCCACCTGACTCAGTAATAATTACGTGGGAAATGTACGTAAAAATAAGTAAATGTGGGTTTAATCGCTTTAAATGTGCAGACATGCAAGCTGCTAGATTTATTTATTTATTTTTTCTTTCCTGTCACAAACTAGGTATGTGTCAGCCTCGCAAGATGGGAACAGTTGGAGCTGAACCTTTCTCAGCCAAGCTGCGCTACACTGGAGCAGCTGACCCAAAACACCCTAACCTCATCAAAGTGACCGTCACCATGCCTCATATAGATGGTAGGTTGGAGCTGGAGGCAGGACTCCTTCCACAGATGAGGTGAAGTGTAATGTAGTGTGTGAAATATTCACATCTGTGGATCCTCGGGAACATGACAGCCAGAATATTGATCGTGCCAGTTTGGATCTCAGTGTCTCTGCAGCATGGCCTCTACTCATCATGCTTTTCCTTATTTATTTATTTCCTTATAGAATTTGTTCTTGTATTGCAGCAGCTTCTTTGTGACCCCCTCCCGCCTCCTCCTCCTTAGATAGGGTCCAGGAATCATCACTCTTTTGTTTCGCAGGTATGCTTCCTGTAATCTCCACTCGCCCCCTCATGAACTTTGACCTGACTCTCAGTCCGGACGGAACCCGAGTCGGGAACCACCGCTGCTCTAACTTGCTCGACTTCAATGAGGTCACCACAGGTCACGGCTTCATCACCGCCCTGACGCGCAGCCCCGAGAGCATGGGTGACTCTGCGCCCTATCAGTTCAGCGGCTCTCTGCGGGGGGGCGGCGCGCTGCGCTTCTACAGGAACCTCAACCTGGAGGCGTGCCTCTGGACGTTCACCAGCTACTACCACATGTCTGAGCTGCTCGCTGACTGTGGAGGAACCATCGGGACAGACGGACAGGTGTGTGTGCAACCTTTGTCTGATCTAGGGGTTTGTATGCACATCTGTTAGAGTGTTTGCCTTTGTGTGAGTGTGTGTGTACCTGTGTGCACGCTCAGTTTGTTTGCAGCCGTCTGAAGGAGGAAGACGCGCAGACAGAGCGGCACCACATCCCTCTTCCTGCGCTTTATGTCTCATTCACTTAATGTTTGTGCAGCCCTGTAGACGGGCGTGTGACAGACAGCTTTTAGTGAGAAGGCACACAAACATTCACATCCAGCCTGTCCAAGCACCTCCTAATGCACGCTAGATCTTTCATTGACAAGAAAACTGAAAATTAAACGATGCAATCTAAATTCCATTTTTAATCCAGCTTTCATTAAGATTCTTACAAAGTTCTGCTTTCAGTTGTGTCCCTGCAGCACATTTTAGTATTCCTGGGTCAGGATTCAGACCCTCGCTCATGTCCCGCTGCTCCTTTGTCTTCATTCAGCCTTTGATCTATAGGTTGCATTTTGCTGATCAGACTGATGAATGTGCATGGTTTTGTTTGTGTGTGCGTGTGAAACAGTGAGCTGGAGAGGAAATAATTGTCACTAGACACAGCGAGGGCCACGTGCACACATTAGTCACACATGATGCTTGTCATCCATCAGAACTCCGGTCCTATCCTTTAAAGCCCATCACTGTCACTTAAGAGTTTATTTTTAACTTGTTATCTTTGCAAAAGATGCTGAAAGACAAAAACAAAAGTCTCCACCTCAGAGATCCAGCTGGGTGCACGACTCAAAAAGCACAGATTAATTAGTTTACTAGACAAACGCTGAAGGTTGAGCTTTTCTTGTGCAGAACTTGTGTTTTTTTGTTGGGTGTCTGTGTTTATTTATGATGATTGAAAGCTCAGGATGGTGAAAAAATACTGTATTAAATTTCAGCAAACAACTCATTTATTTGTTGTTTTACAACCACGTGGTTCTAGTGTTTCTTTCCTCTGCTTATGTCATGTTTTTCTATCTGTATTAAACACACAGGCTCTTTTATTAGCTAAACCAGGCTTTTTAAAATCCATTTTAAAGAATAAAACCATCTTTTCAAGTTTAAGGGTTTGATTGTCTATAAACATAATAAATGTGGTGGACAGTGACACCTACTGGTAAGCTTACACACTACATTCAGGACATTCTTCTGGAGGGATATTTTCAATCTATCCAAATTTAATTAAAAAATGTAAATTTGATTGAATCTTGTTTAAAAATCTAATTAACAACTTTTAATTAACGGGTACACTAATCTCATCTTCACCTGCAGGTAAAAAGCAAAACCTGCTTTTAAAGCAACACATAATAAACCCACATGGCTGCCCACTGAGCAGAAATGTCAGCGCTTTGAAATCACTGAGTAGGAGTGGAAGACACTGTGTTCATCTCCTCCACACAAATTGTAGCTTTTAGATCCACAGTCACACTTTGATTTATGGTATTTTTATGTGCATCGCTCCTCATCTTCACTGATTGACTGAGAAATTTAACAAAACAAGGTAAAAACCAATTTGAAGGATTACTGAAGTTTCTTTATTATTCTATCCAGGTTCTGAACCTGGTCCAGTCTTACGTGACCCTGCGGGTTCCTCTTTATGTGTCATACGTGTTCCACTCCCCCGTGGGCGCTGGCGGCTGGCAGCACTTTGATCTGCAGTCAGAGCTGCGGCTCACTTTTGTGTACGACACCGCCATTCTCTGGAAGGATGGTATAGGGAGTCCGCCGCAGGCAGAACTACAAGGTAAACTCCTTTGTTTGATTTATTTTTAAAAAGCAGATTTTTAAAACTAAATGCGGTTTTTTCCAGGTTCGTTGTATCCCACCAGCATGCGCATCAGCGAGCAGGGACGTCTGGTGGTTAACTTCCGTACCAAGGCTCATTTTAGAGGTCTGTTTGTGGAGTCTCACACTTCGGGAAGAATTAAAAGAACAGGTGAGGTTATTAGATTCTATGGGCGTGTTTCCACTCTAGGAGTTCTGGGATGTTTCTGGAAAGGGGGGGGGGGATACTCGGTTCTCTCAGCCGTTGTGTCTCCATACAAAATCGGCCTTTTTGCGATTTTGCTAAGACGTCTGCAGTGAGTGACGTCACTGATCAGCGCCAAAAGGCATTCAAGGACATTAATAACATTAAAAGTTTGGTAACATTTTACAATAAATGTCCCTTTATTAACGTTATTGTTAACTATTAAGTGTCCTTAAGGTTAGGACAAAGGGCCAGGGGGGTGGTTTTTGCGGAAGTCTGTAGGAAGCCAGAAATTATGACAGGAGGGATTTCAGACACGTTTTTCAGCGTTGGGAAGTTTTAAAGCAGCACAAATTCTGCTTATTATCTTTTCCTTACATTCCGCTTCACCAGCAACACTTCCAGTTTTACAAATGTCCATTTTTTGGCGATGTCTGCCAATAACATTTTCTATTGAGTATCAACCAATCAGCATGCGGTAACCTTAAGTCCCGCCCAGCGACTCTAATGACCTTTTCTGAGTACAAACCCCAGTTCAGGTACTCCGTTGGTTCTCGAAATGGCCTGGAGAATGGTCCTGTCGGGCAGCCAACACGCACGCCACAAAGGTCTGGCAAAATGACCTGGAAGTTCCGATAGTGGAAACATGCCAAATAATTTAGTCAATATTTTTGTTCAATAGCAAGAAAACTTCTCAAAATTTTTCTAGCAACCTCCATTTCATCCCTGGTGATGTGTGTGGACCACCCTGGCCTGACCTTTAACCTCACCCTAGTGAGGAGTGAGCCCACCTACAACCAACCAGTCCAGCAGTGGACCTTTATCTCTGATTTTGCAGTAAGATTACATGTTTTCTTTTTCTGGGCCCTAAGGGCAACATTAAAAAGGTAGACTGGTACAGACTTGTGTTTTTATTTTCCTCACAACACAGGTCAGAGATTATTCTGGGACCTACACAGTGAAGCTCATCCCCTGTACAACAGTCCAGAACATGGACTACACCGTCCCACCTGTCTGCAGTCCCAGAGAGCCTGTCACTTTTGACCTCGACATTCGATTTCAGCAAGTAAGATGCTTTAACTTTAAAGGTGTAATAGGAGATGTTTTACTTGCCGTCCAACCAGCAACTTTTGGAATATACACAGTGTTTGCGAAAACTTTTCAGCCACACCTGCCAAACTGGCAGACGTGAGAGCGTCTCACGCAGGACATTTTTGAACCACGTAGGACAATGTCCTTGCGGGCTTCAGATTTGTATCTATTTAACAGTGGGTATTGTAGTGACCTCTGACCTTTACATATTATACATATTTTTATTGTGACAATAATCTGTTGACATAATTTGAAAAAAGAACCATCAATGTAATTTTCTGAAAAATTCATAAAATGAGGATTAACAGAATTTATCAGGAAATTATTAGAGATCATCATATAATTATTATAAATTATTATGAAACACCAGAAACAACATATTATATATGAAAATATTTCTAAATATTGTAATGATCCATAAGGGCGTTTTGTGACTGATGCTGTAGCCTGATGTTACTGTTCCTTTAAGAGACGCTGTGGCTGGTTGAGGTGAAACTGGAAGTTGGAGATGCGGGTTTATCTCAGCTGTTTGCTAAACTACTCTAATAAACTGCTGTTAAGAACAAAATGTCATTCTGTCTGACGTTTAGTTCATCACAAATATCACAATATAAAGAAATGATCTGTTTCTTGTGGGGGGGCGGGGGGGGGGGGGGGGGGGGGGGGGGTGTCACTGTGCCGTGGTCCCCGAAATGCCTAGAAACAGCCCTGGGTGTGGGACTGAGTTTTGAAGGTGATCTGAATTGTATCAAATAAATAAATATTACATGCTTATAAGTTATTATTATTATAAAATTACAAACGTGTAGTGGGTCATATCTACCTACATTTCCTTTTCAAACACTGTTTTGTTTTTTATGCGACTATTTTCCTGTCCTGTTTGTCTCTTAGCTGCATCTCCTCTCAATCCTCCAGAAAAACTGCTACCTGGCTTCTTACTTTTCAACTCACAAGTTACTTTTGAAATTAGCCGTTCAAAAAGATCCGTCGACCGCAAAAATAGCGGAATGTGCGGCCGCGCCAGCGAGGTGACGTCACTGAAGCACGGGGGATGATCTCTGCAGCAGCGGAGCGCGTCAGGCACAAATCAAAGACAGAAAGTATGAGCAAACATGAACGATCGCGTGTTAATTATGTTTTTTTTGGTGGCGCCACTTTGAGAATGTTACTGTGGCCGTGCGCAGGACGCAGCTGCCCGTCGGAGCGCATCAGTAATCAGCGCCCTGCCGCTCTCCATCCTCTCCGCCCAAAAGAAGACCCGCTACACTGAGAGTCCAAATAAATAAATAATGTAATATATGTAGAAACTAGATCTTTTGAGGGGGAAGCCAACAAACAGTCTGCAATTTGTGGTTTTCAGGAAGTTTATTTTATTTTGGCACGTTCAGAGAAGACGCACGGCGTCGGTCATATTGTCCGACGATTTCAAGTTTTTCGTCGGACATTATTAAATCACGTCGGTAATGTCAGACTGTCCGAAGTGTTTTCGCAAACACTGATACACAAATCAAAGGTCCGACTCCTTGCCCTTCCAAGTCACGCCTCCAGAATACAGGAACACTCGATACTTGTTCCCGAGTTTTCTGTTTTACATTTTCGACCCACTGTTGGCACCTTTTCTGCCATACTTCCTAACATAGCGCACCTACGTGACCTTATAACAATTTAGCATGCCAGCTAGTATACAGTGATGTTTTAATGGTGAAAAACGAGGCAGTTTTCAACTTCAAAGTCACAGCAGCTCTGTGCCACTACCAACCTGAGGAAACCCCCACAAATAGGTCAAAACTTTCAGAACCTGCCCCGAACTTCTGCCATGAACACCGGCTCCCAACACACACACACGCACCAACCAACAGCTCTACCAGCCGACAGAAGACAGCCTGCTGTCACAGACAACAGGTCCGTCACCTAAAGGTTTCCCAAAAAGAACAGAACCAGACTCTAGCAGAACTTGTAAAACAACCTCTTAAATAAAATTTGCAAACAGAACGGAATGCTCAGTCCGTGACACTAGCTAGCCCGGCTCTGGCTTCACTTCCTGTTCAGCTGCTCGAGAATGCACGATTCTAGCGCAGAAGGGAGAGGGACGGTCAGAGGACAGTTTGATGGATGAATCATGATTCAATTAGTAAGATAGAAACGTTCACAATTATTTAATGAGGTGTTTCCAGGATTTTACATTTCAAAGGCGATTAAAATTACTTTAGTTGCCATCACTATGTGAAGGGCATTTCAAGCAATATGGCAAAAAATTCTCAAGAAAAAGCACCTACTGCACCTTTAAAATACCCACTGTTGAAATGTTTACTTACAAGAGGATAAAACTTGTATTTCTTTCCCTGCTTTTGTCTCCCAGCATCCTTCCTCACTTTCTTACGTATGCATCTTTTTTTAGGTGAGTGACCCAGTTGCAGTGGAGTTTAGTCTGAACACTCAGATGTTCCTGCTGTCTAAAAGGAACCTGTGGCTTTCTGACGGATCAGCGGGTTTTGGTCAAGAGAGCGACGTAGCCTTTTCTGAGGGTAAAAGTTTGTTGTGTAGTTTTTTTCCCCATATGTTTCATTTTACTACAAAATATCAAAAACTGCAATTTGAAATAATAGTTTTTAAACCAATTTCAAGAAATTTGGTTGGTGAATTTGAGACTTTACCAGGCTTTCTGCGTGGCACTAGTGGATATTTGGAAGGAAGCCATGAATAAGAAAGAGAATTATAAAAATAAAAGCAACAAATCCTAGAGTATAGGGGTGTAACAATATCCAAATCTCACGATACGATATTGTCACGATATGAACCTCACGATACAATATTTATTGCGATATTGTGGGGAGGCTCACGATAATAAGACTCACAACATAAAATACTTTGACTGGAATCCTCCGTGCTGCGTTCACCGCTGTAGCCTCCATACGCCATGTTTGTTTTTCTTTGCTGTGTGGGCTGCACGCACTCCCATTGGCGAACTGGCCGATGACACAGAAGCAAAGGATCATGGTCTATGAAGTTTACTTTGCTATGCTCTGGTGGAGCAGACTGAAAAGTGTTATTTTTACCTCAAGACGTACTGTACAATATCGTGACAAGACCACGACGATATTGTGGTCGTTTTACTACGACGATATCGCGATATTGCCAATATTGCTACAGCCCTACTAGAGTATGTATCTTTCTTTTAGGTGATACGATATACGGTCGTGTCATGGTGGATCCTGTGCAGAATCTGGGGGATTCCTTCTTCTGCAACATAGAGAAGGTGTTCCTCTGCACAGGTGCTGATGGATATGTACCCAAGTATAATCCAACAAAATTTGAATTTGGCTGCCTGGCTGACTCTCCGTCCCTGCTTTATAGATTCAAGATCCTTGTGAGTACATTGAAGATTTTTTTCTACTTTAAAATCGTACCAACGACGTCTTTGACTCATTCTTCAACACCTCTCTAGGACAAGGCTCAGCCGGAGACTCAAGCGCGTGCGTTCGGTGATGTCGGTTTTAATGCCGTGCTCTCAGTAGACGATCCATCAGCTGCACCTCTAGTAAGACAACCAGGATCTGATGGATTTAGAATGGACTCTACAGCCATGTTTCAGGTATCCTGTTTCTTTTTCTGACTGATACGTTCTCATTTCTTTTTTGGAAGATGGAGTTTTCCTTAAATATTCCTAATTTTGAGTTCTCCCCAGGTTGCTGCAGGGCGCGAGTGGTACCTACACACCATTTACACCGTTCGCTCCAAAGAGAGCGCCAACAGAGGCATTGGAAAACGTAGCCTGGAGTTCCACTCCTTTGTTTCCACAAGCAATCAGCTCTATTCGCCGTCACAGAGGGAAAAAGGCCGTCGCAGTCGGAGATCAGCTGGTGATGAAATCCCAGAAATTGCTGACGGCATCGGAGTAGACAACAACCGTGGCACCAACATCATGCACATCGCCTTGGACCGCACCAAGAAGAGGTCAGGGGGGTCGAATGAGCTGCTCGCTGGCGGGCGAGAACCAAGTGAGCTGAGTTCAGACGAGGAAGAGGAGGGTCTGGTGAGCATAGTGGGAGCGCTGGTGGGGCTGCTGCTGACGGTCCTCATTATTATCACTATCACACTGGTGCTGAGATCCAGACAGAAGGACGGGAAGGAGGGATGGAGGGAGGAGGTGCAGGAGGTGGTGAAAGGCTCTGTCAGTACTGAGCCCATGCTTGTGGTGAGGATGCAGGACTGCCACAACAGCTCTGAGGTCTGAGCACTGGATGGACAGACGAACATGGGGAATATGTGGGGGTTTTATATATATTGTTTTTTTTAAACTAGTATTATCCCATAACACCAAAAAAATCAGTATTGATCAAATGTGTTCATACGTGTGCCTGTTAATGGGGGAGACTACTATAAATTCATCCATGAGCGAACAGCATCACACTTCTATTTATTGTTTTATTTATCATTTCATCATGTGCTGCTGGTAGCATGTTTGTCTCTGACACGGCTTCATGGTGTTAAAGTGCCTGAAGAAACCAAGTCCTTCAGGATCTACGGAACATTTTTTCATTCCTGTCCTGCAAGTTTAGTTCTGATTTCTAACAGGAAACTAAATTATTCTGCCACTTAAAGGAACAATTCACCCAAAAAAAGAGCACCTAAATGAACAGTGTTAGATCTCGTCTGCCATGTTTTCCCAAGGTCTGTGAGTTGGTTTTTGAAAAGGTGATGTGCCATAAAATAAAGAAAAAGTTTAATATTTGCAAAAGTATTTGAAGTTTGACGCCTCCAGAGGCTTGCTGTGTATTCTGTCTGATGGTAGACAGCTAGATTGCTTTTGAAAATCCAAGTTACGCCCTAGAGTTTTGCAACTTTGTTCCATGAGTTAATTAAAATGCATGTTGGGGGAGAACTGTGCCTTTAAGAGAATAAAGGGGCACTAGATTACACAATCTGTAATGAAACACATAAAGGCAACACCCACTCTTTTCTTATCTGTGATTTAAACCTCTCAAACCAATCTCCAGAACAAATTAATATGTCTATATTACTTTTCCATCCTTTTGTTTGTTCAGTTTTTTATGATTTCAGTAACTCATAACCTCTGGTGGGTTTATTCTGTCCATTCTCAGTATTGTTGATCAACTTTTTTACAGTTACACAAGTTGAGGTATGTATTTAAACATATACTTATCTCAGAAACTATATTTTTCCTATTTTTTAACGATGTGGAACAGTGAAAAAACATTTTTTAAATCTTATTTCTGATTATAATCAGTCACTCTGAGTTTAACATGCAGGCTGAACATGAAAATAGTCTCCTACACCTATCTCCTGCATTAGCTTCTGATAGAAAATAGACGGGGAATCTGATTAGAAAATCCCGACAGACCTACGTCTCACTGTCACTAACATTCACGGACTCACCCATCTTGACTCACGGCGGGAAAAGGCTGCTGATGTTTTAACGTCCAGGAAACAGCAGAGAACATCTCGGCTAGTAGAAGCTAACTGTTAGCATTAGCAACTCCACTACACAGAAAAACTCCTCCACGTTGCAAGTCAGTGGTAGAGTCGTGTTGCTGTTATCCAAGGCGAGGCATGCAGGCAGCAGCAAGTATGTGCTGCCTGCTTCAACGCGAGGTTAAAAACCAAGTATATTTCCGGCTATAGAGGTTGATTTTGACCTGAGGTCATTCAAAGAGCTTTCTATGACAGATAAAATGATAATAGTTAATAAAATAACACGGTCTGAAGTATTCTGTGCACCATGCCAGTGTTCTAAGTCTTTTTTAATTTCCTGACAAGTGATACAAATGAAAAAAGCTGCTTACAAATCACCTTAGAAGTGAAATTCTATTTAATATAATCTCATTATTTTGTGGATATCACTGGGAAAATGTATTGTTAACGTTGTATTGTTAATCCTGTGTCTCACTCTGTTATGAATATAAAACACATTGAGATCAATGTTCAAAGTGTTTGTCTTATTATGGTGCTGTTATTCATCACTGAATAATTAATTTCTGATATTTGTCGGGATTAGCCGACGTGGTGATGAACATGAGTCGGAACCTGCTGAGGTGTGAATCATGCTGAAACCCAAATGTGATTTTTTTTTCCCCAGATGAATCTGGAAATGACACCATGTCTGACATCGAATGCACTTTCTTACATCACATCACTCACCTGCCTATACAAGCTATGCAATGTAATGTATTCACTTCAACCTGTCACCCTCCAATATACACAACAGTTACAGCACAATCAATCTTGGTATTCACGTTGTCTTTTTATGAATTTTTTTTATGTTTATGTAATTAAAATAAATATTGTTTACTGGTGCCTGCTGGTGTGTTGTTGTTTCTATTTTTTTCAAGATTAGATTTAGAAATAAACTGGTCCTGAGGTGTGAATCAACATAATATTTTAAGTTGGAAAAAATGGACTCTTAATTGTTTATACTACACTTATTTAAATATTTTATGCTGCTCATATCTTCGTAGTACGTAGTAAGATTAGGGCCACTAGAAAGAAAGAATTCTGAATTTTGTTTTCCATTCTGAGCTTAGTCAGAATTCTGCGATTAAAGTCAGAATCCTGAGATTATAGTCAGAATTCTGAGATTGAAGTCAGAATTTTGAGATTAAAGTCAGAATTCTGAGAAAAAAGTCAGAATTCTTAGATTAAAGTCAGAATTCTGAGAAAAAAGTCAGAATTCTGTGATTAAAGTTACAAGTCAGAATTCTGAGATTAAAGTCAGGATTGTGTAATTAAAGTCAGAATTCTGAGATTAAAGTCAGGATTGTGTAATTAAAGTCAGAATTATGCGATTAAAGTCAGAATTCTGAGATTAAAGTCAGAATTGTGTAATTAAAGTCAGAATTCTGAGAAAAAAAGTCAGAATTCTGTGATTAAAGTCAGAATTCTGAGAAAAAAGTCAGAATTCTGTGATTAAAGTCAGAATTCTCTTTTTTTTTCAGTGGCCCTAATCCTCTTCCGTAGTAATATTATCCTGGTATATTCTGAATATGCTAGTTTTGAAAGCAAGTCATCTAGGTCCATATCGTTTTTTACCATATTGGATAAAATTAAAGTATATTTATAAATTATTTGAGTTTAAAACAGCTGAAAAGTCTATTTAGACTATGTTTCTAGTCATTTTTCCACATTATAAACACAGAAAATGCTAAAGAAAATCTGATTTGACCTGACCTGAAATTAAATCAATGTAAAAAAAAACTGAGGTCAGATATTTTCACTTTTATTCCAAAATCAGGCTGGATAATTTAAATATTCTTAAACGACATATTGTATTATTTTGTGATTAATATAAATTAATACATCAAATATGGCGGACGTGCTTACGTAAGACGTGTGTGCTAAAAAGAAACGGCTAGCCACCTCCCCCTTTCTCCCTCACTTCCTGCTGGCTCAGCGGTGTTGACGAAGCACCGTTATTGGCTCGGAAAACATGGCTACCGCTGGATCAGCTGGAGATGATCTGAAGAAAGAGCTCACCTGTGCCATTTGTTTGGAGATTTTCAAAGACCCGGTCATACTGAAATGCGGACACAATTTTTGTCGGTTTTGCATCTGCATGCACTGGGACGAAAATGGCGGAGACTACGGGTACCAATGCCCTCAATGCCGAACGGTGAGTTAACACGCACGGTATCTGCTTTTTCCCTTCCTTTCTTCCTGCCGTGTCTCGTGTGTTTGTGTGTGTGTGCTTTAACAGTCAGCAGGTTTAACAAAGATGGTGATACACTTTTGAAACAAGTTCTTGTTTTTAAGTTTCGTAACTCAGCTATCATTTTATTAAAGGGATGCAGTTGCTATGATACCTGCCTAGTTAGCTTTGGTTGAGAGATACAGGAACAGACAAAGACTATTCATGCAAACAGGTAAACGTTTCACACGGTGTTGCATTTGGAGCATAGACGAAATATTTTAAAAGCACTTTTTGGAGATGTATGCGAAAGATACGTTTTTTAATATGTTCACGTTTTTGGTATTAAAAATACGGAAGAGGGGCTAGTTTTTGTCGCCCCACATTTAAAAAATACTTAAAGTTGAGGAAGGTTGCGTTAGAAAAGATTTTTACCTCCTCTTTGTGTTTGTGAGCTATGATGTTTTTGAAGCAAAATAACAACTTTCACGAATATTTATTCTGTAAAATAACTAATATCTAAACAATCTCTTCAAATAAATGTGTTGACAAAAACAAGATAACACAAATTTAGCTAAAATGTATATACTTTTACAAATATTTGTAGCGATTCTGTTAAACTGCTTCATTTGAATATGTCACACTGAGATTTCAGTATCTAAAAATTTTCATTTGCGTTCTTTGATTTCCTAGGTGTTCAATAAGAGGACCTTCACTAAAAACTACCTGGTGCAGAACCTAGTGGACAAACTGGACAATCTGGAGTGTCTGGGGCCATGTCCTGCACCTCCGAAGCCTCTTAAAGTGGATGGAAAGTGTGAACAGCACGGTGAAGAGCTGAAGCTTTACTGCCAAACTGATAAGAGACCCATCTGTGTAGTCTGCAGGGAATCTAGAGCTCACAGGTCAGTTCTGTTTCATTCATTAATGTAGTCAAACAGTTAATTTCAGGTAAAAGTGACATATGCGCTGGGAGATATAATGAACAGGAACACCAGTAGGATATAGAGCATTGTTGTTTCAGTGTTTGTATGTGTATGGGAAATGAAAGAAATTATAATCTGGGTCGTATCAGTAGAGCCACTTTTCTTATGTCAAAACACGTCCGTTTAAATAAAGTAGTAGCGGTTGGGAGGACAACATAACATAAAGTTTCTATCAGTTTGATTTTGTCAAAAGAAGTGTTTTCTCATTAATTTATATTAGGAAAATAACATTCATTTATATTTAGTTATACTGCCTAGATTTTCATTGTTCTTTATTGTAGTAATTTTTAAATTTTGTTTAAGAAATACATTTTATAACCTTCTTCCCTTCTTTTAGCAGCAAGATAAACAAAAAAACCACAGCAGAAAAAAACATGGAAGCCTCTATAAACACTTGAAACGTGGAAAAAAATGTGCCCATCCGTGTTTGGTTTTAGGAATTATGTGCCTAAGAGAAGCTGTTTCAAAAAGTCCCCGTTTCTGATGTCACAAGTGAGGAAATTTGCATAGAACCACCTCTCCAGGCTTGAGGAGCAATGGCTCCACTCCCAACATCAGAGCTTCTCAGCTTATAGTAGCCTGAGTGGGGGATGGCTGGGCGTGGCCAGCTCCAGCTTGTTTTCTTAAAGAGACAGCGCCCTAAAACGACTCATTCTGGAAGGCACTGAAAGTTTCCAGAATTAAAGAGCTGAAATAGGGATTTAGTGTAAAGAACTTCCTAAAAATGTTTTGTATCAACCATAGAACTATTATAACTTTTAAAAAAGTCACATGTTTATCTTAATAATTAGAAATATATGTGCATGTTGCATTTTCAGGTTTTTTGCACCATGAGTCCCCAATTCATTCTCAGTGAAACTTATTTCAGTCTGGTCCTCATTTTGCATAATTTATTATTATTGAAACAAGTGGAATTGAAAATCTGGAAGGCACATTTAAAATTTAATAAAACATACAAATTGATGGGACATAAATCAAAAGATGTTTCTGGGATCAGGTCCAATCCCAAACAACACTTTCATTATTAAATATTCATTTTAATGACTTACAATTCTATTAACGTTCTCGAAGAGTCTTCTACTCCTGTCAGCTTGATTTTTGGGGCGATTGAGAATGTTGGCTTTTTTAAAATGAACTATGAGTGCTATGAGTATTGAGTGCATTAAACTACACATTCCCTGGTTTATCATATTTTAGTCGATTAATGATTAGAATCTGAAATAAGACAAACCTGCAGCCAGATGGTCGGTGTTACAGATCAGCGATAATTATAGCAGAGCTTTTGGCTTCCAAAGCAGAGGACATGTGGTACAGTAAGTGCACAATGAAGCAGTTTTCACCAAGTGTGAATTATCATTAGAACAACAGATAACATCGATGATGGTAGCTCATTTTTTAATATGAATATTTGTGTTAAGTTTCCGTTTTGTTCCCCATACAAGATCTCCATACATGTCTGGGGTTTAGATCCTTTTGTGTGGAAGTTTAAAAAAAACACAATTTGATTTTTTAGAACATGGCGAGGCAGTAAATAGAGGTCATTTCTGTCATTACTTTTTAAATACTTAGTGGAATTCATGAGAAACCTGTTGGGTCAGTTCATCTAGGTCCATTGTTCTCCTGTAGACAGGGCATGGCAGCTTTATTTGGATAACATTTCATACGCAGAGGCAATTTCACCTGCTTTTCAGGTGCAAGAAAACAACTGTAAAACCATAAACCAGTACATGTTAAAATAACGTGAAAACATAAAAATATTTCAAAATACACAAATAAAATTAAAGCAGTCATCACCTGAAATTTTCACTTTTCCACTTAAAAAAATGTCTATAATGGCTTCCTAATGATTTTTCACTGGCTGAGAAGCCGATATTTAACATTGAAGCATTTGTTTAATCTTGCCTTCTTCAACCAGCTCACATGCACCCCACGAGCACGCGCACAAGATTTGCCTATATGTCGACACAAAGTCCGAATATAAACAAATATGAACCAGCACAACAAAGCTCATTTCATAACGTGAAACGCATAAATTATGTCTTACCGTTGACTAGTATTGTCAAAAGAACCGGTTCTTCGGTACCAACCCGGTACTACAAAAATGTAAACGTCACGGTACCAAGATTTCGTTGGTACCGGTAGTACCGAGGACCCGTCTAAACCCGGATCCTTGATGCGCATGATTCGCGCATTTACTGGGCGCGTGCAGTCGCTTCTAAAGCAACACCGCAGAACGCAGAGTGACGGCGAGCGGTGGACCAGCTGATGTGGTAAATAAAGTTCATTCACGGAGAACCCCCGCCCCGACGGAGACACCCGCCCCGCTGTCACGGAGACCGACAGGAGAGACGCTTCGCTCCAGCAGCACCTCCCGTTCTCATGCTTTCTTGTATTTTTAATTCCAAAATTGACAGGATATCTAGACAGACCCCTGAATCCCTCTGTCAGCGCTTGTCATCATACGTCCTGACACGACGCTCACCTCCGCTGATCAGTGACGTAGGAGGTGGATTTAATGCGACATGACTGTTCAGACTAGTCGCTTTCAAAAAATTCGCATATGTGTCAGAATCAGTAGGCTACTACATAGAGTGTGGTGTGAATACACCATCGTCTTTATTAACTATTTAAATCTCCTATATGTTTAATTAGGGTAACAAACAGGATGACATAAAGGCGCTGACTGCTCACAGACCGGAGTTTTTCTTTTGTTAATGATTGTAATGTGTTTCCAAAAGATGAACAACAATGTATGGCTCAGTCAGTGTTTATGTCCTTAAAATCAGTTTGTCAAAAAAGCTGTTCTAACTAGATGTTCTAGTCTGGATAACTAGCAGGTTTACAAAAATATATGAACAAAAACACATTTTGATTAAATAAAAGTGCATTAAAAACATGTTATGATAGTAGTACAATAGTAAATCAGTTCATTTTTCTTATAGACAGCACTGATTCACAAAAGATATCATCTCAAAGCACTTTACAGGAAAATTAATGTTTTTATTGATAAATTTAGTCTAAATTAAATTTTTGTTTGGTACTGATGGGTATTTCAACCTGAAAATGAACCGTAATAAGAGACAGGAGACATGAGTACAATTATCTCTGCGCAGAGGAGAGAAGATAATCAGAGTGTTGATACCAAACCTCAGAACTCTCTCTCACGAGCTTGCTCTCCTCTGCTCTTTTTATTATAGACTAAAAGCCTGGTTAAACATTGGGCAGCCAATCACTAGACAGGGCGTTTCTACTCTAGCCAATAACAAGTTCATCCCTAGGTATGCAGTGGTCTTCTTTTGATGATCTGAAGGATCAAAGTCCTCTATTGATCCGGTCCTCGGGCCTCCACGTCCGGTCAACGACCTGCGGAAAAGTCAGCTTAACCTTGCCTTCACCCCGCACCCATATCTGTGCAGGGAGAGAAACAGTTTAGCTTAACCGTGCCTTCACCCTGCACCCGTATCCGTGCAGGGAGAGACAGGTGAAAGGTTATCCCATGATGAAACCTTCTTTAGGACATTAAGATACATCAAAAAACCCTAACAGTACCGAAATTGGTACCGAGAACCGTGGATTTTCACTGGTACCGGTACCGAATACTGAAATTTTGGTACCGTGACAACACTACCGTTGACGACTCGTGTTATAATCCGTGTTATGGGTAACTAAACTCCACTCAGTTTGTGTATTCCATCTTCACAACAGCATAAGAGCCGATGCCTGGCTGTTAGCTTGCTTTGTCCCAACTCAACAACATGCGAGGACGCCATTACGCGCGAGGCGAGGGCTCGTAAATACACGGTTGGATCCCGTAGGTCACTGCCAGGTCGGGTTCAGTTATAACTTTTGTTATTTTGGAGCAAGATGCTGAAGCTGCTTCCTGCTTCCTTCCACCAATCACCGCGCCCCTCAGTTCGAGACGGCCGAAATATCGCGTGTGATCTCGCGAGAAAATATGCCCTTTACAAAAAAATGATCAGAAAAGCACATTTTTAATTTATTTTTCCAATACAATTTATTTTAAAGGTCTAAAAGACTATAATAGGACCTAGATATCCACGGTATTATAGGTGATGACTCCTTTAAATAAAAAGAAAAGACAAAGTTAAAGTCTGAGCAGTTACACAGCATAATACACATGCCTTACTGCAAATACAACTATCAAACACTGAATGAAAACAATAAAAGGAGTAGTTTGGTTTTATCCTGTAGTCGGATCATCTCAACAGGAATGTTCTGGAAAAGCACACAGAGTATAAACACAGATACCCGTGCCTCCTTCCTACATCTTTCTCACCACAGTAGTCACAACAATTGTTCACACACGTACGAAAAGAACAGTCTTCACAGATCTTCTGAAAGGTTAGCAGACATTCTGGTTCCAAACAGCATAACAATAGCAAGGTCGTCCACTAGGACGTACATGGCTGTAGACATGAAGGACACACACATTAAGATTAGCTACCGTAGTGCTCTGCTTGTTTTAGGGTGGTGTGAAAATGGTTGCGTAACTACATGGTGGTTTTTTTTTTTACTGTGGTTTCAGACACCATGAGGTGGCACCCGTGCCAGAAGTCGTGAATGACATGAAGGTAAGACTTTTAAAGATGAAAATATGGCATATGTGGCAGAGAGGTGGGAGATGTTGACCTCTGCAGGTGCGTTTGTTTCAGATGGAGCTGAAAATGAGGTTGATGGAACTCAACTGGGAGAAGTCTCAATGTGTCAAAATTAGAACCGCTGACGAGCGAATGAAAAGTGAAGTGCGGGTATGAAGCTTCAAGTGAATAATTAGTGATGCAACATTGGGATTTGACCTTCGTTTAAAAGTCCAAACCTGTTTGTCCTTTAGTCGAAGAAGCAGAGGCTGAAGGAGAAGATCGAAGCGGATGTCGGTGCCTTGGTTCAGTTCTTGCTAGATGAGAGGGACTCCCTGCTTGAGAGTTTGGACGCGGAGGAAGTGGACGCCATGGCTGTCATAGAAGACAACCTGAAGATAGTCGAAACCGAAGCAGCGGCTGTGGACAAATCCATAGCGGACATCCACAGCCACATTAGTGGCAAAACGAGCTTTGAGGTCTGTTTTTACTTTATGAAATCTAAAATCACTATGCCACAACTAGAAGTCTTGTGGTACGTTCGTGACGGTTCTTTTTAATATATGTAACTTGTTTTTTTCTTTTCAACAGAGCCTGGCTGCAACATTCAACGAGTAAGTGGCTCCCACTTTTCATCAAACTTTCAAAGAAAATCAACTGATTTTTACATTTTTTTCTCATGATTTTTCCTTAGAGCAATCCACTGTAAGCCTTTCACAACACTGGAGCCAGTTGATTGTCCAACTGAATTCACAGACTTCTCAGGGCCCTTCCAGCTCATCATGTGGAAGAAGATGATGCACGTGTTGCATACAAGTGAGTTTATGCTATTAAAAACGCATAATAAGTACTAAGGCTGGGTGACTGAATGAATTATTCGACCATCTGCGATTGACCGAGGCCGTCACCATTTATTTGTTTTATGAGTGATATTTTTTAGTCTCGCGGGTGGGACATTGAGAGGTTTCATGTCAAAGCAGCATCTTTTTTGTAGCAGTATTTCTATGTACATACACATATAAATTATTTAAAAGCTAAGATTCTTGATTCCCATCATATATGACAATCAAGGAGTCAACCATAACTGTAGACATAGTAAACGCTTTTGATAAACCACTCGGAATTCAAAATAATGTCCAACTCACCGTTAGAAGTCTAATATCATTGACAGGAGTAGAGCCCTCTCTAACAGGAATGGTCTTAATCCAGACATCCAATAAAATAGTTAGCCCAAAACATGTCTTGCGTTCACAATCCAACATAATTTTACAGCGGAAAACATTCAAAATTTGTGTCTGATGTGTCTCTCTGATAACCGTCGATAGCATCTTCGAGTTAGTGTTAATTTCGTTGACGAATTATTTTCGTTTTATCGTGTCGAATGAATTTTTGCGGACTAAAATGAAAATATACACGCCAAAAAAGACTAAATTATGACGACTATTGACCGACATTTTCGTTGACGAATAAGAGAAAACGGAAATTGACAAACGAAAATCCTTTCACTCAAAAAACCTTTGATTGACATCTTCCCGAACCACTCGGTGAAGGGTTGGGGGCAAAATCATCAGGTTGACAGATCAGAAGTACCGCCCTCTATTATTACATGTGTAGCACGAACCAACTGCGGCACAGTTTATAGTTGATTGACACATCATATAGCCAATGAAATTCTGGAAAACAAGAAGGTCTCAGATGGAATACTCATGGTCTGCTTCCGCAAACTGGGTAAGAATGATTGTGATTGGTGGAGCGCTCTGTTCAGCACTAATTTATCACCCATCGTCATTTTTTGCACTGACGTATCGCTCGGAAATTATTTGTACATCGCCTAATCTTACGAAGTACGCTGGAATGTGTTTCTGTTCAAAGCAGAACGCTGACTAGAAAAATCTGAATCTAGCTTAAACGTGTAATTTTACCACTAATGTGCTGACTGTTGATGTTGGATAAGATCTTAACGTGCTCGTGTTCGCTGTGATGACATTCCTCGTTGTCCCTCTTTGTGCAGTGCCTCAGAATCTGACTCTAGACCCAGATACCGCTCACCCAAACCTGTTAATCTCAGACTTTGACACCAAAGTGGAGGAGGGTCGCCTTCGCAGCCAGGAGCCGGACCTGCCAGGCCGCTTCACCCGGTTCTGTGGCGTCCTTGCCACGGCTCAGTATGCAAGCGGGCAGCATTACTGGGAGGTGGACGTGAGGGACAAAGGAGTGTGGTACCTGGGAGTGACCACTGAATCCAGCAACAGGAAGGGCTTTGTCAACCTGACTCCATCTTTTGGATATTGGAGCCTTTGCCTGCAGGACCGCCTGTATGCCAACGTGGAGGATGGCCGCATTCCTGTTGCCGACTACTGGAATTCTCCTCGCGTCGGCGTGTACTTGGACTACGACAACGGTCGTCTTAGCTTCTACGATGCTGTGACCATGAAGAGACTGTTCATGTTTGATACCTGCTTTGAAGAGCCCGTCTACCCTTTCTTCAGCCCAGGGAAGAACGATCCCGGCAGCAGGCTGCAGATATGCCACTATTATTAACACAAGTGGAACGAATTGTTAGATTATAACTTGAAGCGTCGGCGGAGTGTGTTTTCTGCGTTTGAGCTGTTACTTGTTGGTCTTAAGTCGAAAGAGAAATGCGTTCACATGAAATGAACGAGTGTCATCCAAAACAATTTTTCTAGTTTTCTTTGAAGTCAGACACACACTGTAGGCTTATACTACTGATTACTGCAGTGGGGTGTGGGGGTCATACTTCACTGTGTCTGCGGGGGTGCAGTTGGCTCAGACGCTCTTGTTGATTGGAGCGGAGATACTTCATATCCTGTTGACAATATAGCCAACCAGCTGTACAGCCAGTCAGAGGACCAATCAGGTTAAAGAACCCACGTTGACGTGACATTGATGGTTGGCGGTCATGTTGGCCTGCTCAACCAGGGATTTCAGAAGCTGTTGTGACATGGTTTTTATGATTTTATTTTTTTTATTTTCCATTCACATACAGTGAATATAGCCATCCCTGTTATATATTTTTTTCCGTGCACATTTTTGAGGCACAGCATGCTTGAAGTTAGAAAAGGATGGAACATTTTATCCTCCTTTTAAGGGAATGAGACCGTTAAAAACCAATAGAACTGAGAAATGTGATGCTTTCACCCAACTTTTAGACATTCCTTCAACATCTGTAATTATTCAGCCTGCTGGCTTTTCACCAAAATGACGCAATGAGGGCTAAATGAAAATATTATCCTTCCCTTCTTGCTTTTTAAGCTAAATGAATAGCAGCTTGTCCAGATGTCTTTTTTGGTCTGCTTTCTAAGTTTATTTTATATTTTAATCGATTTAATATGATTTTTGTGTGATGGAAATATGTACATTTATGTACACACTCGTGGATTTCTTTTTCCATTTTAAATGAATATTTGCAGGCTTTTATTTTGCAAAGTATTGCTTGTGTATCTGAATGTGTGTCTACTCGCACACTAGATATTTTTTTGGGGGGGGTTCATCAAAATTGTTCCTTTGTTTTGTATTTCTTGCTTAAGATGTTTGAAGAATGGTTTCATGGGCAACTTTCAAGCTGCTTGTGTCTTAATTTTCAGACTTTATTGTTTTAATTTGGCGAAACAGTTTTGTGAGGATTTTCGGATTTCCTCTTAAGATTATGTACATTTTTGTTCATGTTAACCCAATTTGAATAAATGTTTCCATTAACGTGTAATATCATTTGTTCTTTCATATTTAACGAAACACCCTATAGAATATTTATGCTGTAATGTTTCAGTAGCTAGTTTAAGCTCAGAATAATTGGTTAATAATTGCCTTTTTTTAAAACCCATTTTATTTTTTTGTTTTGGAAGACATTAAATGGTTAATATATTATGCAAAACTTACTATTTGCTTTCTTTTGTGTTGCAATGTGGGTCTCGACTGCCTCTATAAAAACTCCAAAAATAAAAAAAATGGTATCCGTTTTCCGTCAGTGTTTGGTTTTAGGGATTGGGTACCTAAGAGGAGCAGTTTCAAAAAGTCCCAAACACAGAAATTACCATAAAACCTCTTCTCTAGATTGGAGGAGCAGCAGCTCTACTCCAAGCCCCTCCCAGTATTAGATCTTCTGTGCTCATTGGAGTGGGCGTGGCCAGCTCCAGCTTGTTTTCTTAAAGTGACAGAGCCCTGAAACGGCTCATTCTGGATGGTACTGAAAACTTCACGAATAAAAACGGCTGAAATCACTTTATGGGAGGAATTATGTGCAAAGAACTTTATAAATGTTTAGTTTAGATCATAGAAGTATAACTAAAATCTCCTTTAAACATCTTAATGCATTGTAGATATTTGGAACTTGTTTTGCAGACAAACCTGGCAGCCTAGTAGACACACGAGAAACCACATCAGACTTGTTTGGTGTTGCTGATTCAGTTCTCTTATCCAGAACATTTAAGGAGGAGGTGAGAACTATCTTCTCCTCCTCCAGCTTTGATTATGACTCAGAAGTGACTTTTTCTGCCTCTTTATTAAGATGTGAGCATAATGAAAGGCTGTAAAAATAACCAAAACGTCTCACAAACATCCAAGTGAAACAGATTATCTGGAATCAAAACAGACTTGGTAAAAAAAAATGTGTTGAAACTCGATTTTAGGACATTTCATTCTTGAATCTTGAATAAACTTTAGCAAGAAGCAAATGGAAATGCAAATGATGTGTGTTCTGATTAGACTAATTAGAAACTATTTTTGTAAGCTCCACTACCGGGTACCCGATGCTGTGCACTGTAGGGGACGATCTGGTATCTATGGCAACAACTGGGATTATCAACATAAGAGGAGGCGAATCAATTGATTTGTGATTGCTGACAGGGGATGATCACAATGCTGAAAATCATCCGACTGACGTATAGACAGATAAAAAACAAGAACATTGAAGTTAATGAAGATTTGTGATTTGAATTTGTTTTCTAGTGTTGGGGCTAATAAATGGTTAAGACTGATGGATTCAAGGCAGCTGTGCTTTCCAGGTGCAAGATCATTAAACATTAAATTCAACATTAAACAGCAGATTATAAAATCTAATTTAAAAACACACAAATAAAATTAGATGTAAGAAATATGATTAAAAGGCAAAGACTGAGCAGTTACAGTGCAGAAGGTGCAGCATAAGGGCCGGAATATACTTGCTCATTAACCTCGTGATGGTGCAGGCAGCAGGCTTTTTTCACATACTTGCTGCATGTACTGGAGTGTTCCGCTAGGGGCACAGTAGAGTAATCAGACCAGATACAGAGCCGAGTTTGTGGGTACTAGGGGTGATGCCAAACCCGAATATGGTATTCGGAAAAGCACAAATGACGTGTTTTTTACGAATACTTATTTCTAACATATTTGTATTCGGGAAGAAAAGAAACTTCAACAAAAAGCTGCGTTTCCTCATGAGACCGCAGCAGATGAGTGAGCGATTTGTGGGCTCACGCGGTTCTAATCTGATCGCTGCGGTCTGAGGTTGTGCTCTTGCCTGTGGAGCTGACCACAGAAACTCTGCAGCTCGGTGCGTTGGTGGGTGCTTCAAGTTAGAGTCCCTCAACCTCGGTTTTCCGCAAACGTCCGTTAGCTTCGGTTAGCTTGTAGCTGGAAAAACTGGTAGAGTCAGAACCTGTTCTGCTCTCAGCTCCACCTCTTTTCCCATTTTTGGATTGTCAGGGCGTGACGAGACGTGTGACACAGCCAAGATGCTGGCGATCAGAACCGCCCATTTAAGCCCCACAGAAAGCAATAGGTGGGGTTTGTCCAGGTTTTCTATAGTCGTTGGTTTAAATAGATAAATAAATCATGGGAAATATTCATTTCTGTCTCTTAAAACACACAATCTCCAACAGCATTGTCCTAAACACGCCAACACGTTTAGCAGATATAGTGTATTTATTTAAATGTGCTTAATTTATTTTTCACAGACATATTTAGAGGCTCGGGTGAAAAAACAAAAACCTGGCACACTGAGGCTCTAACGAATGGAAAACGGTTTTTCAAATGGAAAAATCAGGACATAAAAGACATCAAATAATAAAGTCACGTTAAAGAAAAAGGATTCAATGGTGTTGAAGTTGCTTTAGAAGCCACATAGAAAAGAAAATTACATTGCAAGACGTAAAAGTACAAAGCAAACGAATACAAACACTGTAAAAATACATCATCAAGGTGCTTTTCCGCTACAATGATATGATTAATGTACTTTTGATTATGTGAAACTATGAACTTTACATAGAGGCATATATTACTCTTGTAAATGATATATAACACATTTAATGACTGTATTCAACAATACATTTTGGCAGAAGGAAAAGTCACGGTTTAACTGAACTCCGTGGAAGAAAACACGAGGAAGGAATAACTCTTAATGCTACGAGTTACGATGTTTGGCAAGAAAGGAAACAATGCAACAATTAGAAAAATATTTTTTAGAAGAAATTATATGGAAAAAAATACAAAATAAACAAAACAACAAATAACATTTTTACATCTTTGTTCGAACGTTTCAGTCATTCAGCTGGCTTCTGATTGGCATGATCTCCATTCTGATTAAATGCTGGAATAAGTAGGCTAAATAGTGGTATAACGTGGGCACTGACACCCCTATATACATCTAAATATGCATTTGTACAACCGCTATATATACATTTGTATCGGGGATTTATAAAAGTGCAAAGAATCAAAATAAAGAAGCTTGGGTTTTAGAATAAAATGTCATTGAAGGACAGCTGAAGTTTTAATGGCGCTTATTGAGATGTTGTGCTTCTTTTAAACAAAATAACTCATAAGTCAATTTATGAGGCAAGAGCAGAAGTTAATCAGAGCGATAAGGTGCAGAATGGGAGGAATTACATGTATTTATATCGTGATTAAAAGATCTGGAAGGCGGCAGCAGCAAGAACATTTTTGGAGCACAGTGATGTTCAACGGTGCTCATGGAGAAGAATGAGCTTCATCACATTAGTCAGCATCAGAAATCATATTTATATGTGCTTCTGTGTCCTGGTTTCTTTGCTTTTCACCCCCAAAACTCAAGTGCATTGCCAGTTCGAGGCTGGCAGCCTGTCTTCTGGTGCATTTAGAGAAAACAAGCCAAAATAGTATGTGCAAGCAGTTAAATTTCTTTTTTTTATCTCCTTTTCAGGACATTTTCAGCAGTAGTTTATTGTTATAAGGAAATTTAAAGGCAGAAATGCTAAAAGATGCAGAGAAATATCAAACAACAGGACAATTGTCCTGTTTTTTCTGGTTATTTTTGAGTTTGTGTTCAGTGCAAAGAGGTTCTAATTTTGAGTATATCTTCCTTTTTTCATCGTTTTTACAGTAATATTAGAGTGTTGAGATTAAATGTGGAAACAGGTTTTCTGTAAAAGGTGCAGGCACGTCGTAGCTCTCCGTCTACAAGCAAGATGGGACACTGAGGACGTGGTGATGTCGTCCCTGGTCCTACTGCAGGTATCGGTAAACTTTGAAGCAGTGATTGCCGGAGTCTGCCACCGCCACATGTCCGTCTGAGGTGAGAGCGAGACCCTGAGGGCCGTAGAGCGGATCCGCCGAGGTGTTGATGTAGGACAGGAAGGACCCGGTGCTGTCAAACACCTGACACAAATAACAAGCAAGGGTCAAGTTATTTAATTCAAATTAAAGGTGCAATAAGTAAGGACATCCTGTGGTCAAATATGGGTACTGCAGTCCATGAATCAAAAGAAAAGGATCCACTTTTAAAGTGACTGTGTGTATTTTTCCTGGTGATAGGGGACAGTACATACTAGAGCCCTGTGCAGGACTGTTTTCTTCATCGCGCTCCCGCTGAATTTCTGACCATTACCGCCCGCACCCGGAAAACTCTGAGAAATTATTCCCACACAATAAAAGAGATGCATTGATTTTGTGTCCTCTCTGGTCCCGCAGGAGAAAACATGTCATTTTTTGGCTATTAACACAGAAACCCCATGAATCTCTTTGTTTCTTTTCTCAGGCCTGCATGTCGTTTGACACATTGGTCAGGATTAGCGCACTTTGTTTTCATTTAGTTTTTAACCCTTAAACACTGCAGAGTCACCTCCCATGATGCCGCGGCGCTTGTGATCAGAGTTTTCATGCTCTATGGCGAGTGATTTCTGCCACAACTAAGCCTAACCATACTCTGGAGAAGGCGCAGCTGAAGGTGACGTCGCCATGTGAACGTCTGCACTACAGAGACGAGGTGATTCTCCGAGGGCTTCTTCTCAAACGTTAATGTTAGACAAGGGTCTCCTTCGGCTGGTAATCCGTGGCAGAAATCACTCGCCATACATGCTCATCCCGATCCTGCACTGTTTCTTTTAGCCGCCCGCTCCCGCAAGATTTGTGTCGGGTCCCGCGGGACCCAATCCCAATGCAGCCCTCTAGTACATACCTAAATCATTGCAAGCAAGCGGTAGTTTTGTGTTCGAGTAAGACCTTAACAACGGATGGCCATTAGGGTCAAAAATCCCTGGGAGCGTAATTTTCGAACAAGTACTTCGTCAGAACAACCTTCAGCAAAATGACAAGCACATCATGTTTATAACAAATGTTTAAAACAACAACGAACGCACAGCGAGGAGATATGTTTCACTTTTGGTTTCACTAATGGACCCTAGGAGATGCTAAAAGCAAGCCAAAACTGCATAGAATCCCTTTAAGGGACAACCTAGACATTTAATTTCATTTTAGGGTTTTTTTTTTAAACCGTAGCATAAAGCAGAGCTTGATGCCATGACGTAACGGAGTACAGTTCTGTTCCAAATGCTGTCCTCGTCCTCCCGTACTCAGTAGAACGGACTTTCTGCTCTACTTGCCAAGAACGTACTTGTCAAGTATGCAAGAACGTACTAGCATACTTCTGTATTGAGAAACAGCCATTGACTACGTCCCTCTGTGGCCTTTTTAAAAGAAGAAAAAATGGCAACCCCCCAGCTGGCTGAGAAGGAAATCTGTTTCACCTTCTTTCCAACATGATTGAGATATTAGACTGTTTTGTGATGATTTCACTGTAACATTCTTACTTATTGTACCTTTAAACAAAATAAAAGACTTAATGTGCAGATTTCAAACTGCTGCACCATTAACAGAAATATCACTGGTTGCAACAGCAGAAACATACATTTTAAATGCTAAATTCTGAAAGCACATACCTGTATTCTGCTGTTACCCCAGTCTGCTACTATGATGTTTCCGTTGGCGTCCACAGCCACACCCGTGGGAGCGTTGAACTGGCCATTCCCTTCACCGTGAGAGCCAAATTTGAACAAGAACTCCCCATCTGCACTGTAAACCTGACAGAAACTCACATCATGTGTCTGTGTACGTTAACACTAAACCATGCATTTGAACAAAAGCAGTTCTTTGTTTTACCTTCACAGAGTGGTTGTGAAAATCTGTCACTATGATTTCATTCTTGTTGTTCACCGCGACAAAGTGTGGACCTGGGAGAAGAGAAACGGAGAGTTAATTTAGCCAAATTAGAGCTGCACAAATCTCATGGTTTTGTTGTCATTAGTAGGATTTTTAAACATTTTTGAGAAAACCGGTTTTCCTTTAACACATCATCCAGAATTTCATATCATAGGAGGTAAATCATAGAGAAGCTGAAGATTTGGAGGTTTCTTTCCACTTGAACTGTACACTAAGTGCATGCTCAGTCTGATCACACAGCCTACGCATGATTTTCTAGTTGGAGTTTTATATTAGAAACCAGTGATGACAAACAAAAAATGGAAAATATTAAATTAAAAGTGTGGAACACTCGTTTAATCAATACTTTTGCAGTTGTCTCTAGTAGGAATGAATGCCCTGCAAGTCGTTTTTACTTGTTTTTACGTAACTAGCAGAATGCCACATGAGAGCTGAACACGGCAGGATTCGGAGTCTTATTTGCTGATATTTTGACATCTCTCCTCTGATTGGCTAACAGCAACGCGACTCTACCACTGACTCTGTTTGCGCTGCAACGTTGATGTTTTATCTCCACAAATAACACAATCCTGGAGTTCTAATTGCTAATGCTAGCGGTTAGCTTCTACTAGCAGAGACGTTCTCTGCTGCTTCCTGGATGCTAAACCAACAACAGCCTTCCCCGTCATGAGTCAAGATGGGTGAGTCCATGAATGTTAAGTGACAGTGTGACGTAGATCTGTCAGGATTTTCTAATCCTAGAGTTTCACCATCCATTTTTTATCAGAAGCTAATGCAGGAGATAGGTGTAGGAGACTGTTTTCATGTTCAGCCTGCATGAAAAACTCAGTGACCCATTATAATCAAAAATAATCATTAAAAATGTTTTTTCAGTGTTCCACACCTTTAAAATACTTTAAATACATGTTCCTTTTGTAATAAAAAGTGCTTTCATGATAGTTTGATCTTTCACTTTTTGAAGAATAGACCCTTTTACATTTTGTAAATATGATGTAGGTCAGGGTGTGTGCATTCTGGCATCAAAGTATGGTGTCTTTTCAAGATTTGTCCAGCTACACGGGTTAACGTGTAAAACTCACAACAGACTCCCATATCTGTGTTGTTTTACCAAATGGGTGGATGAAACATAAAATTACTGACTAAAACAAACGTCATCAAAACACAACCAAATAACCAACAGCTTGATAATTATTGAACCATGACAGTTTTTTAATAATGTCATTTTAAAAGAGGATGATTTATCTTCCCTCTTTTTGATTTTTGGCTTCAGAATATTATGCCCATTTCTTGCCCTCTTGTGGACATTTAGTGGTATTACAGATGAGGTGTTTAGCTCATAAACATTGCCGTTATCTAAGTTGTTTGATTTTCTTAAAACATTTAAATAAATCAACTGAGCCTTTTACTCATGTTTAAATAAGATGTCATTATATAATTCTTAAATAATAAGAATACTGATTTTTATAAAATCTTCATGGTGCTTCCTGACAGCATCTGGTGTCCAAATCTCAGAAAACAATTTGCTTTATTTTTCTAAAAGTGAAAGAAAATCAAACCATTTTATTTGAATAAGTTAATTGTTTTTTGACAAAAAAAAAAAATATATATATATATAGTACTTAAAACAAAAAAAAACACTTTTTGTTGCCATTACTGATTTTGAATAAGAAAATCCAATTACCAAAGCATGCACAGACCTCACACAATAAAACACACGATTTAACTTATAGTTTATTTAGGAGTTTTATCTGCAGGGACCCAGCTCTACTCATTCTGACTCACATCTTCTAAAGGAAAACAGGGATTAATGGATGAGAGAGAACAAACACTACGCATGACATAATGTTCCTTAACTCCATTGCTCTTGCATGTTTAATCATCACTGTACGAGCACAGCTTGATCCATTCATGTGTCAACAATCCGACTTCCTTGGAAGTCAGACACGTGATCGGGGATTTGGGTTAGACAGAGGGCACTGTGGGATTAAGGTTGCAACAAGGCCACACTTAGTACTTACTGAAAACTGAGCCAGATTTATTAAAGTTTGGGCCAAGTTTTTCTGAATCAGAAAACAGAAGGAAGAACAGAATGAAAGAACATGAAGGTCAAAGGAGGTGAAGATAAAGCAAAGAATTACACTCAAGGGTGGTCAGAGCTGCACGAGGAGAGAACCCGATGCTCTGGGTAAAGTATTAAAGTTTTCAGATAGCAAACAGCATCCCGAATGGCCTAAGTTTGGTGAAATAGGTTTTTTTTTTTTCACAGACGGTTAGTCCAAGTGAAGCGTGTGTTGCTCTCATTTGATAATAGCGATGGACAGGTTGTTATGCAATCAAAGTTAGGTCAACTGTTAACACTAAATGTGGTTGTTTAAATGTAAAGAGTATAAATAAATGTACTTTTAACATAACAACAATGTTATATAACTCTTTACATTTAAAGCAGCAATCCAATGTTTTCCCCTTTCAGGAATTATGTATGAATTTTCAGAAATCTGTAAAAGATTGTCTTATCATGTAGTGTGATATAATGTAAGCAAATACGTCTGTTTTTTTCCCTAAGCCCGCCCCCTGCCCCGTAAAATCTGTGCAATAGGAAACTGAGCGGTGACCAGAACTAACCAATAGCGTTAGACTACCGCTTACGTGCTTCAAATTTAAGGACATACCTCGGCTGATGCAGCGTTGATGAACTTTTCACGGACAAGTAAGTCTTTAAAATATAAATATATGAAAACACAACATGACATGAGAATAATACTTGCAAAACAACGTGTTTTAGCTCTGTTTGTCGGCTACAGAAGCACATTCATAACAAGAAACGTGCAGTCGCCATCTTAAAATGCAGTCGACCCGACTATTGGTGTGATACGCTTGTCAGCCACTAGATGGTGCCATCACATAAAAGAAATACTCCAGAGAGCTACTTTAAGCAGCTAGGTTTAGTGGAACCAATCAACATAACGTGCTTAAGTAAATTCAACATTTCATTTTTTACAGTGTATGAATCATAACCATCTTTGGTTAAAAAAAAAAAAAACTATGGACTTTCCCACTGCTCTAATAAAATAGAAAAAGTTTTAAATAAACTGTGTTCAAATATGGAAAAATTGGCTGAAAAGTGCTTTGTAGAACCTAAATGAGGTTAAAAACAGATAAGCAGACTGGATTCCTTAATGTTTCGTGGTGAAATAGTCTCCTTCTCACCTGCAAACTGCCTCTCAGACGTCCCTCTGCCTCCAAACTTAGTCACAAGCTTCCCGTTGGACTGGAAGATGAAGACGCAGCAGGCCTTGTTGTCAACGGTGATGATGTGTCCGTTTTTATCCACGGCCACACCTTTAGGACCCATGAGACGACCAGCACCTATCTTGTTCTGCAACAGAACATCAGAGCAAACTTGAACCACTTTCTTTTAAAGCATATTGTTTATTTATGTTTGATCTGATGAAGTAAAAAGCAAAAATAGGCACACACTGTGAGATATTACCTTAAACTTGCCATCAGAGGAGAAGATGCTGACCCATCTGTTGTCATAATCCGCCACCACAATGTCACCGTTCATGTCCACGGTGACACCCGTCGGTCTCTGCAGCTGTCCTGGAGATCGACCTCTGACCCCAAAGCGCATTTTGAACTGGCCATCATTGGAGAAGACCTGCAATCATCACAGCCCGTTAGGATCTGCTCGCCCACAGCAGCAAACATGGCTGCACCTGCATGTGTTCTCCACCGTGTGGCAGCCTCACCTGGATGCACTGGTTGTTGCTGTCAGCCACCACCACTCTGCCGTTGCTGGAGGCTGAGATTCCTTGCAGATTTGTGAACTCACCCTTCTCTCTGCCTCGGGTACCTAACAGAAAACAATTGTGGCATTTAATGGTCTGGCTGTGTTTAATTTACTATCCCTGACAAGTGTTTTGAGGTCAACTTTGTCCTCTGAACATTATTTTAGATGTCATAAAATATGTTTTTGGGTTTCCTCCTAACCTATGAGACAAATGGACCATTTGATTTGTTTCATTGCAGTTAAAACCTGCTTGAGGAGGGACAACGTTACAGCGGAGCTCACATGAAAACAGTAAAGAAAATGCAGCAAATTAAACATTTTACATTTAAATTGTGTCTGTTTAAAAAATGTGTTTTAGAATTAAGAAATGTGTTTGCTCTAATGGAGTTTGATTCTAACGGAAGAGTGCATTGATGCAACAAAGCATGAAAGCATGAAACATTATTTCCAGTTCAGGATGTGACTAAATGGAGCTGTGTTTGGCAACATTTCTGAGGTTATACAAGCACGAGCGAACCGGAGACTTAACAAGATCGTCTAATGTATAAGCTGAGTGTAATGTATAGTCAAAAGTAAACACACAGAGGTCCATGACTGAATGAATGAATAAATAAATAAATAAAAAGAAATAAATAAGTTGGCGAATTGTGCCTAAGAGGAAGCAGATATAATAAACCAGCAAGGGCTCAAACACAGTACCCTGGTGTACACCAATAGACGACTAGACAAAAAGGTGTGAATCAAAGTAGCTACAAAAAGTTACTCTAGAAAAATATGAAGAGAACCACTCCCACACCTGATTCTAATGCGCTAACAACTGGGAGGTTTGGTCATCTTCCTTACCAACTCTGTAGATGAGTTCATCCTCAATGGGGTTCTCCTTCTTCTTGGTGGTGCTGTACATGCTGGAGGGTCGCCGCACCGCTTTCTGTCGAATGTGGCCTCCTGTCCCACTTGGGGACTTCACCCTCCTTTTTACATCGTCCGGAGACTGGGGCACATCTGACGGCTTGACTGCCCGCAGACGGAAGGGGCTGCCACGTATGGGCTGTCCGTACAGCAGCAGGCTGAACGAGTGCTCCCCCTCACAGCGTATTGTGTAGCCCACCTCGTATGTTCCGTTCTTGTTGTCCGTTATCTCTGTGTCCGCAGACCGGTTTCCATCAGCAGACGTTATCTCTGCTTTTAAAATGGCATTTCCTGTCCGTACCAACTCCCCATCCTGCAAAGAGACAGGTGATAAAAGAAAACTAACCTTAAACAGAAGAACGAGCACAAAGTTACACGAGCAGGAGATTAAATGAAGAGCCAAACTGAGATGAAAAATAGGAATGAATAAAACAAAAACATTGAAGGTTGTACTTTGTCTTTTGTTGTAACTGTAATGGTGTGGTGCTGTCCAGTTGCTGCGTGTCGTAGACCCTCTCCTGTTGCCACAGAGGTGTGAGCCACAGCAGACGTGGTGAGGAGAACACCCAGGTTCTGGATGGAGCGCCGCAAACCTTCAGTCTCCACCTGAAGCAGAGAGCAACGGGTTCACTTCATTGATATTTAAATCTTTTTAACTTTCAGATCTCTTTTAAAGTTACTCCAACATTAAAGTTGAGTTTGAATGTGCAATCCTGACTGGGTGTGTCACAGCTGAACATACAGGGCAAAAAACCAAGTAGTAAGAGTGTAGTTTGCCCTGTAAGTTACTGGGTTGGCATGCTGATGGTTCAGGGTTCAAAGCAAACAATGTCTTTTAGACTTTGTGTGAATTCTTGACAGCTAGAAATGCTCTAAAAATCTGAGCACTTACGTTCTTGTGTAGCTCAGTCTGGAGTGTGAGTGGTTCATGGTTCAATCCCCGGAGGAATACTTGTGTTGTGGAAATTGAGAGTCCATACCTTATGACTGAGCAAGTTTTTAAGTACAAAAGCTAAAAACGACAAGTTCAAATGTCCCACCAGAACATGTTCAAGTTTCTGAGAGATAAATGTGATGGGTTATGCTGGTTGGAATTGTGCCAAGCTGGATTTTTCCTGAAGTGGCAACAAAGTACAAAGTAACTTGTCCATATATGTAACTTAAAGGGCTTAACATACCCTACTGGACCATGTTAGTTAAGTTGGCTAAGTTTCACCAAGAAACTCAAGTTGCCTGGTAAGTAGAGAACTTAACTGGCATGTAACTGGCATGTTCAGTTGGCCCAAGTTACTTTAAGTAAGTTTGTCCAGCCCAAGTTACTTGGCCAAACTTACCTAAGCTGGACCTTAGATTCAGGCCTACTGGACCATGTCGTTTGGCCAACTTAAATTTCACTAAGAAACTTAAGTTGCCTGGCAAGTGGAGGAAGGCCAACTTACTTAAGGGCCTAGTAACTTGAAAGTCCAGTTGGCCCAAGTTACTTCAAGTAAGTTGGTCCAACATAAGCTACTTGGCCAAACTTACTTAAAGTTGGCCATTGATATGGGCCATACTTGCTCTTAGTTGGCCATGGTCCAGTAGGGTAGGTTAAGTCACATATATGGACAAGTTACATTGTACTTTGTTGCCACTTCAAGAAAACCCTAGCTTGGCACAATTCCAACCAGCATAACCCCTCACATCTATCTCTCAGAAACTCAGGGAGGGAATCAGGCCCCCTCCCCGACCCCTTTCAGAGTAGTCGCACTGATCCAGGCCCAGTCAGTCACAAGCAGGATTTGAACCAGTTGCTGCACCACTGGCGACTTATGAACGCGAACAATCCCACTGCGCCACCAGAACCCTTCACACTTGGACTTGTTCTGGTGGGACATTTGAACTTGATGTTTTTAGCTTTTGTACTTAAAAACTTGTTCAGTCATAAGGTTTGAAGTCTCAATTTCCACAACACAAGTATTTCTCTGGGGATTGAACCCTGAACCACTCACACTCCAAGCCAAGGCCTTACAGACTGAGCTACACAAGAATGTAAGTGCTCAGATTTTTAGAGCATTTCTTGCTGTCAAGAATTCAGACAAAGTCTAAAAGACATTATATGTTTTGAACCCTGAACCATCAGCATGCCAACCCAGTAACTTACAGGGCAAACTACACAAGCAGACATTTACTACTTGGTTTTTGAGCATTTCATGTTGTCCAGAATTCACACAAAGCCTAAAATTGCTACGTTCTGGGTTTGAACCCTGAACCACCTGCACACCAAGCCAATGCCCCAACAGCCCAAGCTATGCAAGTAGATAATACTCATTTGCTTTTTTTAGACCATTTCATGTGGTCCAGAAATTCACACAAAGTCTAAAAGTCATTGTTTGTCCAGGTATTGAACTCTGGACCACCTGCATATAAACCCACTGCCCTACAGACTGAGCTACCACACACAGACAATGATTCAATGTGTCCTGAAGATTTTAAATTAAAATTAATTGTGATCTCAGTACCCCATTTATGGTTTGCTGGTAGCATTTATTGACTTCCAAAAACTAAATTTAAAATTCAGTACTTCAACTACCCAGTTTTTAATCACTTGGGATAACCATGTTAAATTACTCTTCGTTGAACCTTTGCACTTATGTTTATGTTTGCTCAATAAACTCAATATTTCAGTTTTTCCATGAGTACATTTATTGAAATGATTAGTAATAAACTTGGCCAGTCTATTACTGGCCAAGTTTATTACTGAAGAAAAAATTGGTCCTGGCACAATATGGCGTTCAAAAATTCACTAAAATTACCTATAGTTATGCTTTTTTCTTTTCTTTTCTTTATTTTTGAAGGACGGGGGCATCATCCTTCACAAAATCATTCTTTTTTTTTCATTCTAGTGAATTTTTGAACGCCACATTGTGCCAGGACCACTTTTTTCTTCTTCTTCAAGCTGTTTTGTGGTAGTTAGCAACCCACTTCTTGGTACATTATCGCCACCAACTGGAGTGGAGTGGAAATGGGACTGGGATTCTAAATACTAATTCTGTCACTATGAAAAAATAATAAAGACTAAAAATAATGCTGCCACCTACTGTTTGATGTTTATAATCCCAAGACTTTTGTGGAAAACGTAATGTCAATTTAAATGGACCTCAGTGAGGTGGCACGTGTTACCCCCGGCCACTCCGTGAACACGCCCCTGATTGGGTTTCAAACCAGTAGATGGCAACTTACCAACGCGAATCCCACTTTTCCATCGGCACCCTTGTCATTTTTACTTAAAAGGCTGACCAGACAGTCATAAGGTTTGAACCCACATCATCCAAACTGCAAGTCACACATCTAACAGACTGAGCTCCACAAGCAGATGCATCTGCTTTCTATTTTAGAGCTTTTGATGTTGTCAAGAATTCACATAATTTCTAAAATGACTTTCTTTACATGGAATTGAACCCTGAACCTTCTACACTCCAGACCAGCACCTTACACACTCAGCTACACAAGCACTTGTTGGTTTAATTTTAGAACTCTTTATGTTGTCAAAATCCACATAAAGTCCAAAATTACATATTTCTCTTAGGACTGAACCTTTAACTTTCTGTATACCAATCTCACATCTAACAGACTGAGCTACTCAAGATGACTTTGCTGGCTTATTTTTTTTTAGCTTTTCAAGTTCTCAAGATTAATATCAAGTCCAAAAGTAGTTCTTACACCTGGGATTGAGCCCTGGACATTCCCCATACTGAGCATGCACCATGCAGATTGTGCTAGATGAGCAGATAAATCCAGTTTGTTATTTAGAGTCTAAAATGACTTGTTTCTTATGGGATTGAACCCTGGACCTTATACACTCACATCCCACTTCTTACAGACCAAACTATCAGAAGCAGGCTGAGCTTCAATGTGTCCTGAAATCAGAAGATTCTGAACGGTAAGTATTTGTGTTAACCTCTGACCTCAAAGCATCTCACTGGTGGTTTGCTGTTAAAACCAACTGAAGCTCTTAGCAATATAAGGATTTATGGAAACTGAGTTTAAAATTCATAAAAACATCCTTTCTGATGACTTGGGATTTGGACTTTTCCCCTTATCTATTTATCTAACATTCCCTCTTTTTCTACATAATCTAACTTTTCTCATAATTTATGATGTCCTTGACCAACATGAAACCGTCCTTTTAAAGCAGGTCTACATTATGACTGATCCACAGTCAGAAAAGCTCTAGAGTCTAGGTGTCTAACATTTTTCTAGTCTAGTCTTGTCCAGGTGGTCTATGTCCATCTCTCACATCCTTCATTCTCTGTTAATGGAAATTACATTTTGAGACCAAAGATTTTGCTTGAATTTTATAAAAACATACACGACTGTGCCAACCAGTGTATACAACCAGTAGGCTTTGATCACTGGACCTCAGGGACCTGCTGGGGGTGTAGGGACTGAGAAGATCACCAATGTATGATGGCGCTTGTCCATGTAAGGCCCTAAAAACCAGAACCAACCGGTGACCTGTCTTTGTTGCTACTGGATTTGTAAGTAATCTTTTTTGTTTTGTTTTGTTCAACAAAGTGGATCTTTTTATTTTGTGGTTAATTTTATAATGTGCTTGTGTTAGCGTTAGCTCATTGTTTAGCAGTAGCTACAGCAGGCTGTGGTAGGGTTGTTTATGTCATTGTAATTAAACCAGTAGGAGGAAAAGGCGGAAAACAACGGTAATCCACTGTGAAACTGGCCTTGGTGTGTGTCAGGAAAATTCTTCCTACATAATAACTAACAAAGTTCTTTCCTTGTTGGGCCATTGGCCCAGCAGCTGTGCACGGACTTCAGCGCTGCCTCTGGTACTCCCTCCGAAGAGATATTCAGATATTAGATCCGGCTCGAAGGACCAAATGTCAGGAAAATTATTCCTGCATAATAACTAACAAAGTTCTTTCACCAAATAAGACTCAAAACTCGGTTGTTCAAATTTAAAAGGTTTTACTTGCTGCAAGGACTGTTACAGTTCTGATCGGCTGCTCACAGCAGAGTGGAGAATCACAGCTCAACTCCCATCTTTTGTCTTTTCCCCACTCCCCCTGTCTATCTTAGGGCCATCTTCTCCTCTCCAGGGGGTTGTGGAGTGGAATGGGCTGTAATTTGACTCTTGCTTCACTTTGGCTCCAACTTCTCAGTCAATGCTCTCACAACCAAATGTAGTCTATATGTGTATAAATGAAATGTTCTAAATGATACAGTATCATAAATGGTTAAACATTAATTTTTCCTAATAGTGTGACTAGTAGTTACTAGGGGTGTAACAATATCCAAATCTCATGATACGATATTGTCACGATATGAACCTCACGATACAATATTTATTGCGATATTGTGGGGAGGCTCACGATAATAAGATTCACAACATAAAATACTTTGACTGGAATCCTCCGTGCTGTGTTCACCGCTGTAGCCTCCATACTCCATGTTTGTTTATCTTTGCTGTGTGGGCTGCACGCACTCCCATTGGCGAACTGGCTGATGATGCGGAAGCAAAGGATCATGGTCTATGTAGTTTACTTTGCTATGCTCTGGTGGAGCAGACTAAAAAGTGTTATTTTTACCTCAAAACGTACTGTACGATATTGTGACAAGACCACAACGATATTGTGGTCATTTTACTACGACGATATTGTGATATTGCCAATATTGTTACAGCCCTAGTAGTTTCCTCATCAGTTCGATCAGAATTAATCTCAGTTTCTCCAAAACAAGGTTGTTCAAATATTCAATCTACAACAGGTCATATAGTTAATGCTCAAATTTTTCTAATAAAACTGACTTAAAAAGATCTGATCTGTTGATTTTGGGTTTTTCTGAAGTCTGCAACAAACAATAAAACCTAATTTTGCATAGAGAAACAACTAACAACAGCTACATTTATAGGCAAACTTTGGCAACTAGCAAAACCACTCCAGAATGGTGGAATATGACCACAATAAGCTGCTTAAATCAGAGCAAACAACACTTAATACCTGACAATCCAGGTGTGCGTTCTGATGTGGTTTCTCTGGGAAGTCGTGTCTGGCCAAAGCTGTGACCCGCTCGCTCATCTGCTTCTGAACCAGCAGCACCTACTCTTACAGATAGACATAAACATGAGGCGACACCAGGATCAGCTGATACCTGTAAAGGTTTGTTTTTTTATTGGCCCCACCCACCTCAGTCGCTGTCCCGTGGCTGAGAGCCTGTTCTGTGAAGCTGCAGCTGCTCTGGATGTGTTCCTTCCCCTGGAGCAAAGACGAAAGCTGGGCCTGTAGAACCTGTGCTCAGGTGAGTAGAAGACAAACGGAACCAAAAGACAAATAAGCATCATGTGAGGCAGATTCATAACATCCAAGCAAGCTTGAAGCACAATTTAACCTTCTGCTTCATGCTGCAGATGTTCTCCAGGTCTGTGATGAGAGCTGTCTTGCGCTGATGCAGCAACCTTTCCAGCTCTTCAAACGTGCTGGTGATCCCCGCCACTGCCTCGTTCTTTCTTTCATTCAGCTGCCGGGAAATCTCGCTCACCACTTCAATGGCTGCTGTGAGCTGAGGCAGCCTGCAAGACCAAACTGTGTGAGAATTTCTTCGAAAGGTTGCATGACTAAAACTAGGATTGCAGCAGGCAACTGAAAGTAAAATGAGAATATGAAAACAAAAATGACACGTTATAGATCACCTGTAGGCAGGTAAGTGTTCTGAATCCCCGCTAAGTGCTCACCTGCTGTGAATGGCATCCAGCTGTGTCTTCAGTGCAGCTTTGTGCTGCTCCACAACGTCCCGCAGAGGGACCGTCACGTGCTCCCTGTGCTCACCCTCCGTACAGTCCAGACACATGGCCGTCTCACAAGACTCGCAGTAGAACTCCATCACCTGCAGGGGGAGACAAGGTGAATCTCCTCCTGCAGCATCATGAATAAGAGAGACAGAAAAAGGGACTTCTCACTTTCCCCTCATGGTTTGGGCAGCAGAGAGGTTTCCCTGCTGCTGCAGCGCTGACAGACTCCAACACACTGCAGGCTTCTGGGCGTGAGCACTCAGGCTCACGTTGGAGGACCTAAAGCAGAACATTCAAATCTTCAGCATATTTTTTTACATATTTACTTTTAGTTTGATGATAATAGTACCATCCTTATTCAAACAGCCTTTACAAAACCTCTTGCAGGTGTAAAAGTGCCTAAAATGGCCTTTTATGTTCTCCCATAAAAGGCATGAAAAAACAACACAAGAAAGGACAATGGACAGTCAGACCTCCATGAGATTAGTGATGAAGAAGTTGTTCTGCAGAGCACACACTCCTTTTTCTGGGAGGATGGACGTCTGCCGACACACCGGACACGAGAGCGTCAGAGACTCTGGGGGGATGTAGTTCTGGAGGCAACTAAAGAGAGGTTAAAGATACAAGATAGAGCTGAAAAATCATCCATTCAGTTAAAGGTTGGGTCAAGTGTCTGCTTTATTTTAAAAATGGAACAAAAAATCTGAAAAAGATCAATTAGGTATTCCACATACTTTTAAATTCACATAACCCCTGACACAAAACAAATAAATTCTCTTTGCAGAAAAATGTTCAAAAACATCTGTTCACCTCTGTGGAATTTAGATCAGCTGCTATCGATTCAAACATGGCAATAAAATACGCTCTGTGGTGGTAAAAATCCCCTCAAACAGCATGGCAATGAGATTAGACTCAACATAACGTATTTGAACAGGTTTAGAAATTAAAAACATGGTTTAACCTTCCTTAAAAAACATATTAGAAAAAGCTCCAGTGATGCCATCTAAGGAGGTGTGATCATCTCTTTAAACTATGGCGTTTTCTAATACTGCAGCTGACATCCATCCGTCCATCCATCCATCCATCCATCATCCATCCACCATCATCCATCTATCCAGATCCATCCATCCATCCACCATCATCCATCCATCCATCCATCCATCCATCCATCCATCCATCCATCCATCCATCCATCATCCATCCACCATCATCCATCCATCACCCATCCATCCATCACCCATCCATCCAGATCCATCCATCCATCCATCATTGCTGAAGCGTGCACTCATAAGTACATGTGGTCAAACTGTGGCCCGTGGGCCAGAAGTGACCTTTAAATGATCTCCAACCGTCCCTCAAAGCTGTTGAATGAAAATTTAACTGTTCAAAACAATAAAGTCATTCATAAAAATTGAGGAAAATTGTTCTTTTTCATTTGCTTCTAAAGGACTTATAGGCTTAAAGGTAAACTTTATTTATATTTTTAATACATTTGCAGTGGTCTCTAGTAGAAATGAATGCTTTGTAAGTCGCTCTCTGGGGGATAAAAACTCTGGTGCTCCTGTTTGAGGACATTTAAGGCCTCTGATTGGCTAACAGCAACACGACTCTACCACTGACTCTGTTTGCTCTGCAATGTTGATGTTTTATCTCCACAAATAACACAAACCTGGAGGAGTTCTGCTGTGTGGTGGAGTTGCTAATGCTAACAGTTAGCTTCTGCTAGCTGAGACGTTTTCTGCTGTTTCCCGGACGCTAAACCAACAAGAACCTTCCCCGTCGTGAGTCAAGATGGGTGAGTCCATGAACATTTAGCGACAGTGTGACGTAGATCTGTTTTTCCGTCTATTTTCTATCAGAAGCTAATGCAGGAAATAGGGGTAGAAGACTATTTTCACATTCAGCGTACACAACAAACTCAAGAGTGGCTAATCATTTTCAAAAACAATAAGTAAAAAATGGTTTCTCAGTGAACCTGCTCTTAGTTACCTTTCACAAAAGGTGTGCAGACACGGTAGGACTTTTGGGTTGTGGTAATGATCCAGACAGATGCTACAAACCAGGAACTGCTTGTCTATCTGACGCACCACAGGACTGGCGCTCCCCGCCTCACGTTTGGCCATGGCATCCGACATTTAAAGCCACAGACGATGACAGCAGTTAACCTGCATATAAAAAAAGATAAAAACAACAGGATGACATCTCAGATTCTACTGAGAGTTGCCTTCAGGGCTGCAAACACTTACTAGATTAAACAAAGATGTGTCCGCTTCTTATTTTTGGGTCAAAACCAGAAAGAACTTAAACTTAAGGCTTCAACTGTGAGATCAAAGTTTAAAACAAAAGTAGACGAGCAAAGAAAACACATGAATAAATTATCTATATCTTAATACAGTTAGTAAAATATTCAGAAAAAGGAATAAATAAGAAAAATTACTTTTTTCATTAGGAAACATAGGAGGAAACTGGAAACTTAAGCTGGTTGCTTTCAGGATTGTTTTTGCATATGTCAAGTTACAGAATAGAACTGGACCTTCTCATTTCAGAAAAAACAACCAGAAGCTGCAAAGTAAAGCAGAAGCATGTTAAGAACGTCCCACATTAGAGAAACAACACTGAAAACAGCGAGTTAGAGGAGCAACATTTGACTGTTTTAAAACAACACAGAGTAAGAACAGAAGCTGAGACTCAAAAAGATCGTCAAACTGAAAATCTGAAAGTTCATTTTTTCATTAAGTGGAAATATCAGAGGATTAAAATGTATTATATGCTGTCATAAGCAAAAACAGTTTATTCAATTTTGAAGTGATAATCAAAACGGCTGGTTTTAGGCACATAATTCCTACATAATTTGCTTTTGTGATTTATTATTGTTTTTGTCAGAATTTACTTTGGTCAAATAAAGTTTTGATGACAGAAGTTACACCAGACCCCCCACCCCCCCCCCCCCCCCCCATCTTATTCTTATGTAATCATATTACATTTTTTATTATAGGAATCTGAAAATATGAATTAGAAGAGTGTATTTATACGTTCCTAAATGTAATAACTTATAAAAATGACTAAAAACGTAAAATTTTCTTCATGAATGATGAATTTGTTATATTCACTCCTTGAAAGAGGGTGTTTGCTTTTCAAGCATAAAACGTGGTGTAAGGTTCCTTTAATGACAGAAAATATTCACACTAATTTATCTCAAACATTTACTGAAAGACTTTAAGTGACACACAGGACAAACTGGGAATAGCTGCAGACATCTGAGGTCACCAGAACAGAGGGCTGATGTAACCTCATCCATGATAAAAATACAGCTGCAGAGCTGGATTTTCTGCCTAGCAACTCAAACTAGAACCGCTTGCATATGGCCCACTTCTGTATCTGTGCAAACCCGGCACGTGTGATGCAATAATGATGGCGGCAAAGATTATGTGCTCCTGTAAAACATCTGGACTGGGTATAACACATTCAATAAAAACAGTGAAACGTGCATTTTGCTGCTCTTACCAGCAACATCTTTTTTTGTTTTTGTACCACATTTTCTGTCTCAGTGTTGCTAAGTGTCTCTAGCTGTTGATCAGTAGGTCCACACATGTTTTATTCATGACAGACAGCAAAACACAATTTGTGCCTGAAGCAAACATGTTTCAGGCATATATAAAAACTTCCTAATGATAAGGACAAACGCTCATGGACAGAGACACACTGATAAACATCAACCCCCCACATGCCTCTCGTCCTGTCTGCACATCTGTCGATGCTGGATCTAACACAGCGTTCAATCCCCTAAATCCCATCCCTGCTCAGGACCCATTGTTGTTACCCACACGCACAAACGCACGGTCTAGCTGATAAAGAGCCGGGCTGGATGTTTCCAGTCTCTGCAGAGACATTCCAGTGACATATGAGCCTGTAAAGAGTGTAGAGGTCAAGTTAAGCTAACACCCATCATGTCCCTTTGCCACTCCAGCTTCCTGGCTTTGATCTGACATAAAGAATCTAAAATGACAGGAGGGCTGGATGTCCTTTTATCTGGAGGTGTGTACCAACACTACCTTCATCTGTAACGATGGCTGCTAAATTTAGGCTCACAGTGAAGAAGAAGAAGAACTAAAATAAGTTTACCAGAGTCAGGACTGCTAAAATAAGGGATCCATCTATATTTTGTGTGTTTTATTACTTGTAGACCTTTTGGAACAAAATGAATGAATAAATAAATCAGAAGGAGTTATTCCTCATAACTGGGATAAACATGAAAAGGCAGAAGACTGGCAACATTTTTCAATTCTTTTCAGAATGTTTCAGAACATATAAAACCATTTAAAGTGATAAACCGCTTTTTTAACCAAAATAAAACAGATCATGAGGTGTGCAAAGATGCGAAAAACCGAAGAGGTCCAGAGAAATTAAACCAAAGCCAGAGATCTAGTTTAACATGGTTTTAAAATTTCAGTGCCAGGCTTTTACGGATCAGTCCCCAAGATTAAGGCTCTGCAATCAAATACTGAGCTAAAATAAAAAGAACACTTTAATATTTTATGATCAGAGATGTTTAATCTGTCGTTTTCATGTCATCTTGAAATATTAAGCTTATTTATGAAACGACTGAGCTATAAACAAATGTCTCATATCCACTAGTTTTTTAAAGAAGTTTGTTTAAAATGAATGTTTATAGGCTACATTTACCAGACTGTGTTTTGGTTCATCCTTGCATTCATTCATGCTCACTTAAACTTCCAAGTAGGGCACGATTCGATCCTAAGTCACCGTGACGAGGAGACTGACAGGCTTTACCACGAAGTGACGGCTTGCAGATTTGAATTTAGGCTCCTCATTTAGAGAGAGGCGAGATAAGGCCAACCACAGCTGGAACTGAAGGAAGCTTTGAAAAATGATGCATTTATGAAAGACCAAATCTTAACTGTCAGATGATGTCATAAAAAACTACATTTTTTAATTCACACTGGCTGTATAACTCATAATAAAACAGCAACAGCGCTGCTGGTGACCCCGCAGAAATGAAATGTTGAATTTATTTAACCAAGTTATGTCCAGTGGTTCTACTAAACCTAGTTGCTTAAATGTAAAGAGTAATATACAGGGTGGGCCATTTATATGGATACTTAATAAAATGGGAATGGTTGGTGATATTAATGTCCTGTTTGTGGCACATTAGTATATGTGAGGGGGCAAACTTTTCAAGATGGGGACATGTCAATGGCTGTGAACAAAGAGAAACTTGTAAATAACTCACGAAGGAATAAAGTTACATTAAAACCAAGCACACCATTCTTTTTCTTGTGAAAGTACCAATAAGGATGATGTGTCACATGACCCTCTTCCTATTGAAAAAACAAAAGTTGGATCCAAGATGGCCGACTTCAAAATGGCCACCATGGTCACCACCCATCTTGAAAAGTTTGCCCCTATGAGTGAGCCGTTTCAATGGTTCAGGCCAGACTACATACAGTATATACATATAGGGTGGCTTGCAGGCTAACAAAACTCTGGAATGCTTATTTAAGTAAATTCAATGTGTTAATTTTTATAGTGTATGTAGGGGATTTGTGTTGAGGTGTGTGAGTCCAGTAGGATTTCTATGTGTGTGTGTGTGTGTGTGTGTGTGTGTGTGTGTGTGTGTGAGACAGCACAATGCTTCTATTCATCGTCGGCTTTACGGGGAACAAAGGTAGCTCACTTTCCGTTTGAGAATTGAAATCTCTGCTGTTGTTTCATGGGACAGATTATGTGTCTCTCACGGTTCTCGACTGGAAATGAGGAGGAGGAAATCTAAGAGGCGACACGGGAAACCTCACGTTTCACCAACAAGGCAGGCGAAAAGTTACAGACAGGGTAAATACAGCAGAAGTATCTCTCCTTCTGCTTTCTGCTCACCGGGATGCACCTGTAGAGCACCAGCAAATGTGAGCTGACAACCGGCACAAACACACACTTACTCCACTCAGCTGTAGAAAACACACACACACACACACACACACACACACACACACACACACACACACACACACACACACACACACACACACACACACACAGAGCTGACAAAGACTCTACCTACTGTCAGACCAGAGAAGATCAGCCTCCAAGGCTCCATGGCTGCTCTGTGTGTCCATGAAGAAGCAGCACACACACCCCCATCTCTTCCTCAGACCCCTTTTCCTTTTCTTGCTCTTCCCATGTAACACACACACACACACACATACACACTGAAAAAGACAGATGACAACAGAGGGTGGGGCTGGAAATTAAAAAGGCCCTCCTCCTGTCAAAGCTGTTTACAAGCAGGAGCGGACTGCTGTGATCTGATTGGCTGGGGAGCTTAAACCGGCGAGGATGACGGATTGCATCATAGAGCAACAATTTGTGCTGGAGAGAGAGAGAGAGAGAGAGAGAGAGAGAGAGAGAGAGAGAGAGAGAGAGAGAGAGAGAGAGAGAAAGAGCCCAGCGTGCAATAAAGTTTATTCTGAATGAATCTTCAGTTTTATTATTTTTGAGGTTATTCATCATTTCTTATCCAGGTGAACCTGCTCACCTGTAAGCTGAAGCTATAACGTTGGCCTCTGAGACAAAAAGGGAGGATTATCATCCCAAAATCAAGAAAAACGTTCTGCCAACGGATGTCCTGATGTGTTCTGAGTGTAATCTGGAGCAAAAGGTGAAATAAAGCCATCAATCTGCCGTTAATCTGAGCGGATTGAGTCCAGTCGTTCCTCCTCCCCTGCTCTGCTTCCTCTGGAGCCTCCCACACCTTTCCCAAATATCAAAACTCACACAGGCCAGACGGCTGAGGTGGGCGTCACAGGAAGTAGTCAGGGATGTAAGGATGAAGAGAATATCCTCCATTTCTGCACAGATCTGAGTGATGACCAGCGTGCAAGGTGGAGCAGATTTAAAGCATTGAGGGAATTTCTGCATTAAATGTGCACTTGATAAGCTTGTTGGATTGAACAGATGTGTGTTTTTTTACTCTCTCGTGTGAGTAATATACTAAACCTGCTTTTTTCTGGTGAAAAACGCATGTTAAGGTAGGATGGATGAGGTTAAATCCCACTTGGGAGACTTATGATAGGGAAAGAAGACCCTTTCTCCGTGGGTGAGTTAGGAATGGATGAATGTTTTTAGAGAAGGTTGAGGAAAAGATGAGGTAATACTTGGTACTGTGGGAATTAGCAGACTGAATCGAGTCATTGACTTGTGTGTGAGACTTTACAGCAATCCCTATAGTGAGCAAGCATGTAGCGACAGTGGAGAGGAAAACTCCCTTTTAACAGGAAGAAACCTCCAACAGAACCTGGATTAGCATTAGCAACCATCTGCTGCAATTCTCTGGGAGTTTCATACACACACACACACACACGCAAGCACACGCGCACACACACACACACACACACACACACACACACACACACACACACAAATGATGAACTAGCAATAACATTTTCTATATTAAAGAAAATAAAATGTTAATATCAGGAGAATGGTAAATGGCCTGTAACTGATATAGCAGCTTCTAGGGTCCTAGAACCCCCCAAGATGCTTTACAACACAATCAGCCCTTCACCCATTCACACCCTGGTGGTGATGTGCTATATTGTAGCCACAGCTGCCCTGGGGCGCACTGACGGGGGCGAGGCTGCCATGCACTGGCGCCACTGGTCCCTCCGACCACCACCAGCAGGCAAGGTGGGTTAAGTGTCTTGCCCAAGGACACAACAGCAGCATTCTTTGCCAGGAACTGGAATTGATCCTACAACCCTCCGATTACTGGACAACCACTCTACCTCCTGAGCTACTGCTGCCCCGGTGTTCCTATGAATGTTCAGTGGTTGGCAGTAGTGTGTGAGCCAATGGCCCCTCTGGGAAAGTTTCAGTTTACATGTCTGTTCACTTACTTCTGTTTTAATAAGAGAAAAATATTTTTATAAATAAAATACATAATTTATATAATATGTTGAATTTACTTATCCAAGTTGTGTCAACTGGTTCCACTAAACCTAGTTGCTTAAACATAAAGAGCAATATACATTGTTATACATTATTATGTTAAAGGTAAATATGTATATTTCTCCTTACGTTTAGGCAACTAGGTTTAGTGCAACAGGTTGCACAGTGGTGCAGTGTTTAGCACTGCTGCCTTGCAGTAAGAAGATCCCAGGTTTGAATCCCAGTGTGGGATCTTTCTGCATGGAGTTTGCATGCTCTCTCTGTGCAAGCGTGGGTTCTCTCCAGGTACTCCGGCTTTCTCCCACAGTCCAAAAATATGACTGTTAGGTTGATTGGTCTCTCTAACTTGTCCTTAGGTGTGAGTGTGTGCATTATTGTTTGTCTGTGTGTTTCTGTGTCGCCCTGCAATCGACTGGCAACCTGTCCAGGGTGTACCCCGCCTTTTTGCCTGGAGACTGCTGGAGAGAGGCAGCGGCCCCTGCAGGGATATAGATAGCAGGTATAGATAATAGATGGACGGGTGGATGGTTTAGTGCAACCAGTTGACTCAACATTTTGTTTTTTTACAGTGTAAAAACATGAAAAAACGACATATATGTAGTTTCTTCATGTTTTTACACTGTAAAAAATAAAATGTTGGTGTACAACTTTCATGTGATGCATTTCTGCACAAGAAAAGAAGAAAAACAGAACAAAATGAAATATGGTGTGCTCCTTTACCATAGAAAACACATGCATGCACACACACACACACACACACACACACACACACACACACACACACACACACACACACACACAGTGTAACCCTCATTAGCATGCTCAGCAAACCTCCGCTCTCCTGCACGGTCCAGTCGTAAGCCTCCACATACATACATTTCTATATTTAGAGCTATCAGTTCTCATCCCCTTCACACCACTGGCAGACACGTGCTCCTAACAACACTCTGAAAAAGCTCGGGGATCCTCAGATAGCCAGCTGAGAAATGAAACAGAAACATGCAGATTGAGCTGTTGAACACTGAAATGATTCTGGCTGCTGTGTCCTAAATCTCTAAGGTGTATAAGGATTTATTTACACCTTGATTTGGCAGCAATATCCTGATTTCTTTTCAGATTTCTAAACGATTCTGAGTGATTATGAGAAAAGGTAAGAATGAAAACAAACAGAGCGAGTTGACCTGAACAGTCACATTCTTGGCTTCAGGGCTAAAAACACAAGAGGAAGAGTTCTCTTGGAGGACAACTCATAATAAACAGATTTACTGACGCAATCCAATGTATTAAGAGATTAAAACAAACATACTGAAGAGTGCTCTAAATGTTTCGAGCTGTCATTATAAAAACAGCCCTGAGGTTAAACAGGTGTGGGGGTGTTTTTCACACAGCAGTCAAAAGATCACACAAGATAGGGTTTAAAAGAAAGTACTAATCCTGTCTTAAAATCTTAAATGAAGCATTTGGGTGAAAGTTGGCATACATGTGGTATTTGCTGTGGTTTTTAGTCTGAATGAATGCCTTGCGAGGTGTTTTCTGTGGGATAAAAGAAAAGCTCTGGCTTTTAAAGCCAAGGATCAGACCGCCAAGGTCCCTGCCTTTGGCTACCACCCAACACACACTGCACCTGACCCCTTTGGCCCCTCCCACAAGTGGTGAGTCCATAGGAAGGGGGACCCACGTCTCCTCTTTGGGCTATGCCCAGCCACCAGGCACTCGCCAACGTGCCCCACCTCCAGGCCTGGCTCCAGGGATGAGGTCCTGCCTCAAGTTGAGGAGTTAAAGTATCTCTGTCTTGTTCACAAGTGAGGGAAAGATGGAGCATGATTTCGATAGTCAGATTGGTGCTGCATCTGCAGTGATGCGGGCGTTGTACCGGTCTGTCCTGTTGAAGAGAGAGCTGAGTCGGAAGGCAAAGCTCTTGATTTACTGGTTGATCTATGCTCCAACCCTCATCTATGGTCACAAGTGACAGAAAGAACAAGATTGCAGATACATATCCCACCCTACATAGATAGGGTGATAAACTCGGTCATCCGAGAGGGCCTCGGAGTAGATCCGCTGCTCCTCCACATCGAGAGGAGCCAGTTGAGGTGGTTCGGGCATCTAGTTAGGATGCCTCCTGGACGCCTCCCTGGTGAGGCTTTTGGACACGTCTAACCAGGAGGAGACCCAAAGGAAGACCAACGCTGGAGGGACTATGCTTCTCGGCTGGCCAGGGAACACCTTGGGATTCCCTGGAGGAGCTGGCCCAAGTGGCTGGAGAGAGGGAAGTCTGGGCCTTTCTGCTTAGGCTGCTGCCCCCATGACCGAACCCGGATGAAAATGGATGGATGGATGGAAAAAAGCTCTAGCGTTCCTGTTTCAAGAAGTAGAAGTTTGTCGGAGAAGGGGGAAGCAGAAAACGGTAGGATTTGGAGTCTTGCTCATTAATACTGATGAGATGCGAACATCTTGCCTCTGATTGGCTAACAGCATCTCAATTCTTCCACTGCCTTTGTTTGCTCTGCAATGTTGACGTTTTATCCCCACAAATAACACAAGCCTGAAGGAGTTCTGTCATGTTGTGGAGTAGCTAATGCTAACAGTTAGCTTCTACTAGCCGAGACGTTCTCTGCTGTCTCCCGGATGCTAAATCAACAACAGCCTTTCCCGGTCACGACCCAAGATGAATGAGTCTATGAATGCTAATTTACAGCGTGACGTAGATCTGTGTGTCTTTTTCTGACCCGAGTGTTTCCAAGTCTATTTTCTTTTGCTAGTTAACAAAAGAAATAGGGGTAGAAGACTACTTTCACATTTAGCCTGCATGTGAAACTCAGTGACCGATCGTACTTCAAAAAGAACATGTATTACACGTTTCTCAGTGAACGCGGCTCTGCAATATCGCGTGGACATCGGGGGCAGTTCCACTGGATTGGCAGACCGGGGTGGTGGTTCCCCTATTTAAAAAGGGGGACCGCAGGGTGTGTTCCAACTACAGGGGGATCACACTCCTGAGCCTCCCTGGTAAGGTCTATTCAGGGGTTCTGGAGAGGAGGGTCCGTCGGATAGTCGAACCTCGGATTCAGGAGGAGCAATGTGGTTTTCGTCCTGGCCGTGGAACACTGGACCAGCTCTATACCCTTAGGGGGGTCCTGGAGGGTGCGTGGGAGTTCGCCCAACCAATCTACATGTGTTTTGTGGATTTGGAGAAGGCGTTCGACCGCGTCCCTCGGGGGGCCCTGTGGGGGGTACTCTGGGAGTATGGGGTACCAGGCCCCTTGATACGGGCTGTTAGGTCCCTGTACAACCAGTGTCAGAGCTTGGTCCGCATTGCCGGCAGTAAGTCGGGCTTGTTTCCGGTGAGAGTTGGACTCCGCCAAGGCTGCCCTTTGTCACCGATTCTGTTCATAACTTTTATGGACAGAATTTCTAGGTGCAGCCAAGGTGGTGAGGGGATCCGTTTTGGTGACCTAAGGATCAGGTCTCTGCTTTTTGCAGATGATGTGGTCCTGTTGGCTTCATCAGAACGTGATCTCCGGCTTTCGCTGGAGCAGTTCGCAGCCGGGTGTGAAGCAGCTGGGATGAAAATCAGCTCCTCTAAATCCGAGACCATGGTCTTGAGTCGGAAAAGGGTAGAATGCCTTCTCCAGGTCAGGGACGAGGTCCTGCCCCAAGTGGAGGAGTTCAAGTATCTCGGGGTCTTGTTCACGAGTGAGGGAAGGGTGGAGCGTGAGATCGACAGGCGGATTGGTGCTGCGTCTGCAGTGATGCGGGCGTTGTGCCGGTCTGTTGTGGTGAAGAGGGAGCTGAGCCGAAAGGCGAAGCTCTCAATTTACCGGTCGATCTACGTTCCTACCCTCACCTATGGTCACGAGCTTTGGGTAGTGACCGAAAGAACGAGATCGCGAATACAAGCGGCCGAAATGAGTTTTCTTCGCAGGGTGGCTGGGCTCTCCCTTAGAGATAGGGTGAGAAGCTCGGTCATCCGGGAGGGGCTCAGAGTAGACCCGCTGCTCCTCCACATCGAGAGGAGCCAGTTGAGGTGGCTCGGGCATCTGATTAGGATGCCTCCTGGACGCCTCCCTGGGGAGGTTTTCCGGGCACGTCCAACCGGGAGGAGACCCAAAGGAAGACCCAGGACACGCTGGAGAGATTATGTCTCTCGGCTGGCCTGGGAACGCCTTGGGATTCCCCCGGAGGAGCTGGCCCAAGTGGCTGGGGAGAGGGAGGTCTGGGCTTCCCTCCTTAGGCTGCTGCCCCCGCGACCCGACTCCGGATAAGCGGGAGAAAATGGATGGATGGATGGATCAGTGAACTTGGTCTTTAAAATTGATCCAGTCTTCTAAATTTCATAGAAATCCATGCAGAACTGTTTTATAAAGCCATTAGCTAAGCTATCCTAAAGAACACATACTATCCCTCCAAGCTAAACCTGTTCATAACAGGTAAAATAGTGATCCTTTCCGACTTTTACACAGAAAGACACTTCAGACCGTCCACAAATTCCCTTTAAAATAGAATTATTAATACTCTAACTCATTAGATATATTCCCAGGCCTGGCCTGTGGGATGCATTTGAAAAATAAAACGTTGTCATGCATGTTGGAATTAAAACAAGCTGTGTTTTCATGACTGCTGCAGCCCCGAAGCCATAAAATAGCAACAATGTCAAGCAGAACATAAAGGACACAGCTGGGGACAGAAATACAATCTGTTCTTTACATCACAGAGCACATTAGGCAGATCAAGTGTGTGAAAAAACAAGAACAGCCTTTTGTGCTTCCATTCGAACAGAATTCTAATTATTAAATTTTAGATGGGACATGAAGCTAGAAATTTAAAATACACGTTTAAAGTGCATTCAAAGGATGCAACACAGAGTTATTTCAGTGAAATAAGAGCGTGTGCCACAGGGTGGAGGAGCTGATCCTGAAATAATGTGTTTCTTTAAATAACAGGGAATAAAAAGCTCTGAGCTAAACTATATTAACACAAAGTTCTATCGTAATAAATCCACAACAGCGTCGTTTTAAATGGATGGAAAAGAAGCAAGCCCTCAATTCTAAAGACAAAGTTTAAATATTTGATGTAATAAGAATGATTTCACAACAAAAAGGTTGCTTATGTAAGATCCGAACGCACAAATGTAACCTAAAAACAAGGAACACAGCCACGGGCGTTCAACTCACGCGTCCTTCAGTGCAGAAACATCCTAACTACAGCAAGAGAAGATGCATCCTCCTGAAATCACTGCATCAATAATGACTCATTTAAAGAGTCATTCAGGGATTTGAAGATATTTCTAAAGACTTGAAATTATTTTATTACCACAGACAACTAAACACACCTGTGCTGTGTCTGTGTGCAGTCCTCTGGGGGTTGTTTCCTGTCAACACAGCGGGACTGACTGACACGAGCGTGACTAAAATGATCCGTGTGTCTGATCTGAGCCGAGCCGAGTGTGAGAACGTGTCACAGGAACCGCCTGCATCAACAAACCGACTCTCACTCAGAGAGCGAACATTAACAAACACACAGGTGGACGCGTTAACGTGTGAGAACACGCAACAAATAAAGGTCTTCGTTATGAACTCAGTGTGTTTGAGTCACAGACTTTCATTTACAAGCACTGATGCACGTCTCCTTATAAGTACTGATTAGTTTCTTTATGCATGTGTCTTGATTTGTCACACAGCCTAATTGTGTACCTTTTAAAGGATACGTATTATGACTTTTTCTACTTATAATAGCTCTATGGTCAATACTATACATGATTATGAAGTTTTTTGCACTAAATCCCTCTCACATGAATGGATTTCAGCAGTTTTACTCTTGACATTTTCAATACCCTCCAGAATGAGCCATTTCAAGGCTCTGTCACTTTAAAGCCGGGTTGTTCTACGACGTCATTGCAGGGCGCAGCTCAGGAATCTTGTTCTGTAAATCCCGATGCTCGGAAGCGACCTGTCTGCTCACACTGTACATGTGGTTAAAAAAAGGTCAGACCTATAGGAAAGCTAAAAATAGTAGTTTTAATGCAACATGTCAGACCTTTGAATCCAGACACAGGGAAGAGAGGAGACCGATGTGCTATTATTGGTGCCTGTTGTCCTTGAGGCTTGCTGTAGTTTTAGGAGGACATGCCAGAGGTAGAAGTAGAATGAGTGGCAAGTAGTAAACTGAGGTTTGTGGGTCCTTTTTTAGGCGGTTTTATGCCAATTTCCCCATTTGTGAGGTAAAAAACGAGGACATTTTGAAACAGCTTGTTTTTGGTTCATAATTCCTAAAACCAAACACTGA